>JAEQBH010007507.1:0-129187 GCA_016808115.1 Tetrastigma voinierianum | reverse complement strand
TCCCAAGTCTAGTAGTGCTTTTTCAACACAAGTGCCTCCGATATTAACTGAGATAGTAGGACACCCCGGATCTTTGTACTTCACCAGAGTCTTACACTCAATGATAGCACTAACTTGCTCAGTTAAGAAGGCCTTCTTATTGACATTTAGACCCCTCTTCACTGTGCATAAGTCTTTCAAAAACTTGGCATAAGTTGGGACTTGCTTGATCATGTCAAGAAAAGGGATGTTGACCTTCACTTGCCTCAGCACCTCCAATATTTCTATCTGACGATGCTTTTTCTCGCTTTCTCGCTGCTTGTGGAAACGAGGGGTTACCTCTTATTCCAGATCCCCTTAGTGCCTCATCCTCCGGCTCAGTTCAACCACGCCTCGGGATTCTCCATCGCTGATTTGGGGAGACGATTGACTCTCTCTCTACCACCTCAAGGTGACTACGCTTACTTCATCAATTTCCTGAGATTCGCTGTCGGGCAAGAGCTTAATTCATGTATCCCCCTTTTGGATTTGGTCAGGTTTGAGACGGGAACTTTTTCGAACTCCGTCTCGTTAGTCAACCTTAAATCTGAAAGTACTGCAGGTCATCTATTTTTTTGTTGAGCGTGCCCTCTAATGTCTCAATTTTCTGAGTGGTCTGAGCATTAACTGCTTTTTGTTCTTCCACAAAGCTACCCACAACCTTGCTTAAATTGAGGATGGCTTGCTCAACAGGGGATGAGGTAGGTGGTTGTTGAGCGAGAGGCAAAGAATTCCATGCTGTTGGTGCCGTACAGGTTCGGGAACATAAGGCCGGATGGCCGAGGCTTCCAGAAAGGTTTAGGTGGTTCCTCTAGTCAGTTATAGGTTTTGCCATGGAGCGTTTGTTGGTGGCTTATTTTGACCCACTATGTTTGCTTGTTTCCAACAAACTCTCACTCGAGGGAGCAATTGGACAAATAGTTTCTCCCGGGCACTGCTGGACTCCGCACCAAGCATGGCTCGTCTCGTGCAGTGATTTTACCACGCTCTAGACCTCATGTGTTCTTCCTCCAATTCTTCCACCCTCCTTGCCAAGGTGGATACCTTAGCCTTCAGTTCCATAACTTTCGAGAGGGAGTACATGCCTCCTCTTTGATTTGGGGTTGGCCTTATCTTGTCAGTTTCCCTAGGATTTGGTTTATCCCAACCTTTGGAGGTCTCAGCTACGTAGTTAAGGAAATCCATTGCCTCATCTGGGTTCTTGCTTAGGAAGTCCCCTCCACACATTGTTTCTAATAATTGCTTCATGGGAGGAGACATTCCATCATAAAAATGGTTCACCAAAGATCCACATCAAATCCATGGTGTGGGCATGCACTGATGGTTTCCATGTATCTCTCCTGAAGACTGTAACTCCTCATGAGCCGTAAAGGTATAGATTTGCCTCTTCAAATTAGTTGGTCTGCGGAGCACTAAAGAATTTCTTCGTACCCCATCAGCAGCCTTTGCCCAATTCCTGATGGTTCTAGGCCTTAATGAATTAAGCCATATTTTGGCTTTGTCTTTAAGGGTCAGTGGGAAGGCCTTTAGCTTTAGCAGCTCCATGTCGACTGCACCCTCCTTGAAGGTTGTGCACACTTCCTCGAACTCCCTGATATGGTTGTATGGATTCTCATTTTCCATACCATGAAAGGTTGGGGAGCAAAGGGCACCAGTAAGGTCTCACTGTGCACTTCCTCGTGGGGAATTATGCATGAGGGGCACTCACTTCGTGGGTGTATGTGATCCCTCATGGATCGATAAGCATCGGGACCCTCGTGGACCCTTTGTCGGGCCGTGCCGCTTCCTCGAAGGAGGTCTATCCGTCACCGTGAAGACCACCCCACACTCTATTCACCGATCACCGAGCCTATGCACCGCCTCGCAGTTGCTTCTTTTTCCACCGCATAGTTCTCTCAGACACTACACAACAGCAAGAACCCAATGCAAAAACAAGACTACCAAAAGGGTTAAGGTTAGCTAAAAATCAAAACAAAGAAAAACAAGATAAAGTGGTGAAAAATTTTCAAACTCCTCAAAGCAAAGGAACTCCGCAAGTGGGGAAAAATGGTCAAATAAAAAAGAAACGAGAATTTACCTACACTTGTGATGTGGATCACAAGTTCAATAGCTTCTCATCTTACTTGAGCACCATCCCTGCAACGACGTCATTTGATCTGTAAGTATGCAAAGTAGTGTGTCCGAATCAACAAAATTTATATTCTTAGGTTTCCTCATCGTCGTAGCTAGCTACCGCAAGATAGTGGTCTAGGGTCGAACACTGTGGATGGTTTTCTTCGTGAGACGAGATGCTTGATTGAAAATGACATTTTCTTGATTTTAGGTTAGTGTAAAACAAGGTAGGTAGTTTGGTGGCAAACTGAAAATAAAAGTGAAATAAAATTTGAAAAAGAGGTCCTTGAAGTCTTGGGCCACTGGTTTAGGGTTCTAAGGCATTTCACATGTTCTTGGGTCATTTTCCTCGTGTTGGGGGTAATGGCATATAATCATTTCTCGAACCGGATCTTCATTTGGCAGTAAAACCTAAACCCTAAAACTATTCCCTCTTGGTACATAACATTTAATAGGTATAAATGTTCCTGACAGTGCATACACGTCTCATAAAACTACCCTACAACAACTAATAGGAGACAACTAACTGGATAACAGTGGATCTAAAGGAAAGCATCCAGTGTAACCAAAAAGCTTTCCAAATACATGTTGGTGAGTATAGGTTTAGGAGATTCTAACCTAGAGTGAGATGCAGGAACCTAAATACCCATAAATGCAAGCATGAAAAACATGAGAACATGTAACTTACCTTAAAACCTTCACCCAGTAGCCCTCCTCTTCAAGGATGAGGGGGGTTTAGCCAAGCATGCCTTGATTTGTCATCATCAAGGCGTGTTTGGATGGCGAGAAAATGAAAGAAAGTGAAAGAAAATGAGAGGAGAAGAAGAAAAGCGGGAAAACTGGAGCCAAAAAAGTATTTATCATTCAAAGATTGATTTTTGAGCATAAGCTTTGATCAGCTTTTATAGTGCTCAGTAAAAGGCATATTACAAAATTATGTGAAGGACATAAAAAATACAGCAGGGTAATTTTGTACAAAGCCAAACAAAAATGGTCAAGAGCAATAAAGTGGCAAGTAGGTGTCGTGACGAAAAGTAAAATCTCGCACCCGCAAAATCCCTCGTTCCTTCTTCAAACGTTTCTTGGTTCCAAATATCTTCCTCGAATTGATGCCAGCCTTCGAACCCTGGGCCGATTCATCAAACGACTCGACTAAGATAAAGATGCGTTCGCCCGTAAAACTACCAAGATAGCTACAAATGCGCTAAGACATAACGTGGACCTCGATGCTAATTGGGGTTCACGATTAGTGCGTAAAAAGAACTCAAAACCTATAATAAATAGGATTCAAAATAGCACTTTTTAAGCACTAATCACTTGTACGGACTCAAGCAAGGACCAAGGTAGTGGTACAAGTAGATTGACTCTTTCATGATGAGTCGTGGGTACAACATAACCACATCTGATCATTGTGTGTTCACTAGAAAGTTCTATGATGATTTTATTATCCTCCACATGTATGTTGATGACATGTTGATAATTGGTCATGATTCTAACAAGATTTATAGGTTGAAGAGAGAGCTTAACAAGTATTTTGCCATGAAAGACTTGGGATTGGCGAAACAAGATACTTGGCATAAAGATCTCCCGTGATAAGAAGAATAGGAAGCTCTGATTATCTCAAGAAAGCTACATTGAGAAGGTTCTTGAAAGATTCAACATGAGCAAGGCTAAGACGGTTTGTTCTCCACTTGCAGGCCACTTAAAGCTTAGCTCGAAGCAATGTCCTACAAGTGAGAAAGATATGGAAGAGATGAGCAAAGTTCCTTATGCATTTGTTGTTGGCGCTTGATGTGGCTGTTATGGTCCGTACTAGGCCAAACACGTCATGCAATGGAGTTGTTAGCCTAGCTTACTAATCATGGGAAAAGCGCAATGGGAAGGTAGCTGAAGTGGATATCGAGATATCTGAGAGGCACTTCCAAGGTGTGTTTATGTTTCGGCAGTGGTGAGCCTATGACAGATGGATACACAGATTCAGACATGGCAAGTGATGTTGATTCCAGGAAGTCCATTTCAGGGTTCTTGATGACTTTTGCAAGGGGAGCTGTCTCTTGGCAATCCAAGCTGCAGAAATGTGCAGCATTATCCACCACAGCAGTTGAGTACATTGCTATTACTGAGGTTTGTAAGAAAGCTTTGTGGATGAGAAAATTCTTAGAAAAACTGGGGTTGCAACAAGACAAGTATGTTGTTTACAGTGATAGCCAGAGTGTCATTCACCTCTCCAAGAATTCGACGTTTCATTCAAGATCGAAGCATATTATTGTTAGATATCACTGGATTTGTGATGTGCTCTAGTCAAAGAAATTGTATTTGGAGAAAATACACACCAAAGGAAATGGATCGCATATTTTACTAAGTGTTTGCCAAAGGAGAAGCCGGAAGCTTGTAGGCGTGAGAGCAAGCTTGGTTAAGCCTAGCTAAGACATAAGGTGTGGAGGGGGAGATTTGTTGGTCTACTCATTAGTAGGCCGGACCAGAACACTAAATATACCTTGCAGCGCTTCTGGACATGTTTGTATAATAAAAGTAAAGTGTAATTATCCGCATTTAAAATAAAAGATAAAAATAAAATAAGCAAGAATTTGAATTAATACAATAGTTAAGGGTAAATTAATAAATAATAATCTATGACCCAAGGATCATAATATAATAAGTTCATATGCCAAAGCAGTGACACGTGATGCTTAAATCAAAGAGTAATAGAGAATGAGGACCAAAGAGTAATAAAGAAAGATATTAGAATAAAATAAGGAAGAAAATCGTGGAGAAGACAAATGGCTTGAAGGAAAGAGGAGGTGCTTCTCCCCGGAAAGTAAAATAAAAAGGGGATAAGATCAACTAAGGATAAGACCAAAAAGAAAAAATTCCATTTTGGTCTTGGGAGAAAGAGAGAGCAAAAACGGATAAGAGAGAAGAGAAGATAAAGGAAGAAGAAGAAGAAGAAGAAGAAGAGAAAAAGAAAAGAAGAAAGAAGGAAAAGAAAAGAGAAGATCACAGGTATGGAACTAGGAATATTTATATGAAAACTATGGGAGTATGGAACTACTAAATTTGAGTATGGTTTTGTATGGATACATGTCTTGAGTTGTATGGGACTTGTTAAGTTCCGTATGGAAAAGTATCGAAGTTTGTACAATAGTATGGCTTTGTCTGGTTTTGGGTAGAAAGTATAAATACACGGTTTGGAGACCCCAAACCTATTTCTGGTTAGGGTTGAGTTGAGAAGAGTTCTGGGTGCCCCAGGTGTGTTTTGGGAAGTGGCCAGTCTAGTTGCAAGTTGAACCAAGAAATTTCCCTATTTTTGATCATACTCAGTAGCCGGACCTTAGAACATGTTTTTGGGTCAGAAATAAAGGGACTCGGAGGTAAGTCCTTCTCTGGTAATTGTAGCCAATACCAATGAACTTGATGTTAGGCTTTGAATTTCAATTCCGACCCATGAGACCAAGTTATGGCCTTTACTTGAAGAGCTCAATGGGGTGAGGTCAGCCATAGAGGTCGTCTGGCCAGAGGGTCGGTGAAACCTCATGCGTGCCAGAGGTCACACCTCATGCAAAGAACGTCAGACCTCATGCCCAGATCCGTAGAGGTCAGTAGACCTCATGCAATGAGGTCCAGAGGTCGGGCAGAGACCTGATGCAACAGAGGTCGTTGCACCATGCAACAAATGTCGGGTGACCATGCGCAGAGGCCGCCAGACCATAAATAAAGGTCAAGAGACTACGCGTTGCACTTTCATGCAACAGAGGTCAGCGTAGGTCAGCAGAACCATGCAGCAGAGGTCAGCAGATCTCATGCAACTGAGGTCAGCAGACCTCATCCCGTAGGAGCTCAGCCTGTCCTGTAGAGCCTGGGCCATCCTCAGAGTTCAGCCTCGTCCAGCCAGCCGCCGTCAGATTTGACTACGTATGACCTCCAACTTCGGAAGGTCATAACTCCTTCGTCCGAACTCGGTTTTGGGTGTTCTTGGACTCTATGGAAAGCCCATTGAGTCAAGAAAACATTGATATGCCTGAGGAGGATATTAGGTGTCAGACCGAGGTGTTAGAACAAGCTCAACCAGGTCAACTCAGCTCGTCCAAACAGTCGCCCTCGTCGTGATTTGGATCATTTATTATCTCCAACTTCTCGAAGGTCATAACTCCTTCGTCCGAACTCGGTTTCGGGTGTTCTTGGACTCTATGGAAAGCCCATTGAGTCAAGAATACATTCATATGCCTGAGGAGGATATTGGGTGTTAGACCGAGGTGTTAGAACAAGCTCAACCAGGTCAGCCTCGTACTGGCCCGGGGCCTGAAAGTCAGCCTCGTCAGTTTGATCACGATGACCTCCAACTTCGGGAAGGTCATAACTCCTTTCTTCGTCCGAGCCCGATTCGTGGTATTCTGGGGACTCTATGGAAAGCCCATTGAGTCAAGAATACATTGATATGCCTGAGAAGGATATTAGGTGTCAGACCGAGGTGTTAGACCAGCCTCACTGAGGTCAAGTCAGCTCATCCAGCTCAGGATTTGATTACTTGACTCCAACTTCGGAAGGTCATAACTCCTTCATCCGAACTCCGATTCGGGTGTTCTTAGACTCTATGGAAAGCCCATTGAGTCAAGAATACATTGATATGCCTGAGGAGGATATTAGGTGTCAGACCGAGGTGTTAGACCGAGCTCACCGAGGTCAGGTCAGCTCGTCCAGTTCAGGATTTGACTACGTATGACCTCAAACTTCGGAAGGTCATAACTCCTTCGTCCGAACTCCGATTCGGGTGTTCTTGGACTCTATGGAAATCCCATTGAGTCAAGAATCCATTGATAAGCCTGAGGAGGATATTAGGTGTCAGACCGAGGTGTTAGACCTAGCTCACCCAGGTCAGGTCAGCTCGTCCAGTTCAGGATTTGACTACGTATGACCTCCAACTTCGGAAGGTCATAACTCCTTCAACTCGAACTCCGATTCGGTGTTCTGGACTCTATGGAAAGCCCATTGAGCCAAGAATACAGCTATACATAGTATGATAAAAGTGGAACTCATATTAGGTCCAGAAATAAGGAAAACAGTAATCAGATATAGTAATCATAGTATATCATGCATAATATAAGATAGCTAAAAGTACAAGTACATGTATAAGTACCTCCGTATAGGTATAAGTTCTGTAACTCCTATGAGAGATAGAACAGTCTGATAAAGCACAAGTAAAACGTACAAGTATAGAAATGTATTGGTATATGTCATAAGATGTGATAGTCTAATAAAGTACATGAAGATATTGTTAGTAATAGTGTTCTAGGCCTATTGTATGGACATGGTATTTTGACTATTTATGAGAATTTATTATTATGATGATTTGCATGTTTTTATATATAATGTCCTTGAATATTATTAATTATCTAAATGTCCCTAATCGGTTATTGTTATGGGAATAACAATGAATTAAGATTAGTATGAAAAGTTTGATTGATATTCATGGGATGAATATGTGTATGAGAGATACAAATCAAATTTATATCTATTTGTTGAGAACAAATATCGATGCACTGCCTGAGATTACTACATGGATCAAAGTCATAAGTTAATCTCTCTAATAGTTGTGTCATTAAATCCTTGACCTGAGATCGCTATAAATTTCAACATAAGGAATATTGTGTTTTGATATAATTAAACGTTGTCTTTAATCGGATGACTATAAAGGTTATACTTGAACATAATAAGAATTATGTAGTGAGATATGAGCGATTAAGATGGAATTTGTCCATCTTATTATAAGAGAGATATTCCTGTCCTCGACAATTGAGACTGAAATGCATATCGTGCTCAAATGAATTGATGGAGATCAATGTCATTTGTTTAGTCGGGCCTAATTGCTTCGAGTAATCAAAGATAGAACGATATAAGGTTGACTTTGCCCATGCCTTATATTCTATCAAGATATCATGAGACAAAAGATTACAATTAGCTATATTAAGGTTGTCTCGATCATGAGCTTTTCATTTAACTTAGTAGTCATAATGTTCGCTGTGAGCGCCACTTAGCGACTCAGATCAAAATGCGATTTGTGCCTACTCCAATTTTAATTGAACCTATAGGGCCGCACATTAAGAAATCTAATAATAATCTGCTATGGTTTTTTCACTCTCTCGTAGTAATTTAAAATGATGAGATTATTTTAAATTACAAATAACAATTAGTTGTTATTTAAATTCGAATTTAATTTGAGAAGTTTAAATTGCGGATTTAAATTATAACAAATAATTAATTTTTTATATTTTCTTATTGGATAAGGAAATAATCAGAAGGGTTTTTTAAAAGGAGTTTTAAATATATATTAATATAAATTTGTTCGTTTCCTTATCCGATATGGATTTGAATTTAAATTGTTATTATTTAAAAGAGTTTTAAATATATAATAATATAAATTGCTCTTACTCCGGGATAAGGATTTGAAATTAAATTGTTATTATTTAAAAGAGTTTTAAATATATATTAATATAAATAAATTTGTTTCCTTATCTGATAAGGATTTGAATTTAAATTGTTATTATTTAAAAGGAATTTTAAATATATAATAATATAAATTCGTTTCCTTATCTGATAAGGATTTGAATTTAAATTGTTATTATTTAAAGAGTTTTAAATATAATACCAAGACGCACTTTGAAGGCTTGATATCTACAACAGAGTTTGGCGATCCTTCCTTCTGCTTTTATGAACGTATGTGATCCTCGTGGGTTATGGATAAAATTTTAAATTCCGCTACGTTTATGTTCCAATCAGATTGGATATTCTGCCCGTAACCCAATAGATATAAGTTAACAAGATATAAGATGTTACCAGGAATGAGTACATGTACACGAATGATAGGCATAGATGAATATAAGAATGAGTAAACAAACATGCATGATAAAAATATGGGAATATATGTATTATAGAAAAATATGAGAACCGTAATATGAAGCTACAAATATGAGAACGAATACGATTAAAGTGACGTATAGTATATATCAGATATGCTCTGTAAATTATATGTATGGAACATATATAAGCATGGGTATATATGACAAGTATAGAATATGACATAAGTATATGATCAATATATGTAAATGTAAAGTGAGATATGAGATATGAAAAATGCAAAGTTAAGAATAAATAATTGTATATATCTCACATATGATTACCGAATGACAATAATGATTCGGGAATGTGAGATATGTACTGAACATAAAATATACATGGATTGTCTGCTTAGAACCTAGTAGAGGGATAGATAGACATGCCTATTAGGAAAAACAAGTCTCAAGAAGATACAAGTTCGGAGACGAGGCCTGGTTAATGATGAGATAGATCCCGTTTGATCACGGTGGCCCCGGGAAGGGGTCACCACAAATACTCTTCGCCCTGGCGATGGTTATTGTTCACATTAATGATACCGTAGCCGGGTCTTATAGACCACCGTTGCATGCGCCTTTCGGGTTCCTTTATGCACTAACGCTTTCAATAAAGTGAGTACAAAGACCTTCGGGCCCTTATAGTTTCCCTTTATCCACTTTTAAGGTTTATGTGCATGAAATGAAAACAAATGATTTGAATATGATATGAAAAGATATGATATGATATGAGAAGCATAGCCCCGCTATGTGATGCCGACAAGTTCAGAATATGAGATTATATGATCCAACATGATATATGAAAAATGTATAAGAATGTAAAATGATCTCGAAAAGCTATGAAAGAGAAAGTACTACGAAAAGTAAACAAAAACAATATATGAAATGAGTACATGAACACAGTACATAACGCAGTACATGAACACAGTAATTGAAAACAGTACATGATGACAGTACATGACAACAGTATATGATAACAGTACATGAAAATAGAACATATCAAATGATATAGTATATAAGCATGAAATTAATATATGTATAAGAATATGACATGCACAGCATAGGTTATGTGATATGAATATATATAATAGACATACCTAATGAATAGATGGAACATGCTATGAACACATGATAGAAATGCATAAGTGCTAAGAACGATAGAGATAAGTAAAAGATGACAAAGCAAAGGTATACAGTAAAAGTATAGATATGAGTTATGTCAAAGACAGAGAACATGTGACATGAAATAGGAATGTAAAGATGATAAAGAATAAAAAATTATATGAAATTGTATAGATATATGAAATGCATATGTATAAGTCTCGTGGGATGGGGCCACACACAGGGTTGTCCATGCTTATGTTCCTACCTGCTGCAAAGCTTAGCACCTGCGGTTCAATCCGTGTAGGTACGTAAGGTAAGACAAGGATAAAGCGACAGATATTCTACATCAAGAGAGCAAGCCAACCGTAGATAGGTGATCACCGCATCAAGCTCGCGATCTCCGACATGTTTTGTATTAGAAAAATGTAGCATGTATAAGTAAATGGGACTCAAAAGATATGTATAGATGTTAAGGGACACCAATCTCGTGGTAGTTCTTTATATATGAAAATGATTTTTGTTACGTAAATTGGTTTGTATAACCACAGGTACAAGTTCAGCTCTGAGAAAGAACAGGTCAATGAGTCCTAGTATATAGTCTCGAGCCCGGACTCGGTTTGAATCCGCCATTTGGGCCTGACGGGAATGGGGTGTGACAGACCACGGGCCAAAGCTCATTGTTTAAAACAAATTAAAAAATAAAAATAAAAAGAGCTTGAAGTGGTCAAGTAGCAAAAAAAAGAAGAAAAACAGAGAGAGGGGAGGGTTTTGAGAGAGAAAATAAAAAAATAGGGTAAGGTTTTTTAATCTCTTGTAAGATGGAAGGCCAAACATTATTCGTTTTCGCTCAAATTTGACGTGGTGACTCCTTGCAAGGTGTTCTTCAATCCTAAAATTTGAATTGTTGGTTAGCTATCTACAATACCCATTTGGCTATTCCACCCTTTGGTGAGATTGTTTCCTTCTTTCTTGAGTTATCCACCCTTGGTGATGATTTGTTGCTGCAATTTCCAAGAATGATATTCTTGATGTATGGTTGTTGTGAGCCTCTAGTTTTCTTGCTAGAGAAGAACTTGGTGTAACCCATTATTATCATTGTTGAAATAGTGGAAGTTTAAATAGCCTACGAGTCCCGTGGTTTTTTTACCCTTTTAATTTGGGGTTTTCCACGTAAAAATTGTTTCCTCATTATGGTTGATTTATTGTTGCTTGGTTGGTTTTGTTGTTGGCTTATTTGTTTGTTGAACCTATTTTTGGCACACAAAGAGGGAAATATCATTTTTAGAATAATTGTATTTGGTAGTCTTTCCCAATACAAGTTGATATGAAAGATTTACCTGATGAGGATAAAGAACAAGAATAAGTCATAGAACACTCCCAAAATATACCCTAGCGCTGAACACGCTTAGGGGTATATTAAAGCTAAAGAGGAATTTTCCAAAATAAAAACCATAGACCTCGTGACTAGTACAAGAGTCAAGGTAAAGTGGTAATTTATCACTTGAGGACCTAAGGGTCATTAATGAAGAAGTTTAGAGGTCAAAATAGAAGATTGAGGAACTGGAGCATGCAAATAGAAGGAAATAAGGGCTTAAATTAAATAGAAGAACTAAACTAAAATGGGATTTTTGAGTGTAGCCAAACATGGCCTAAGGACCCAAAAGAGATAAGACCCACTTTGGTCTAGCAAATGAGATATTTTCTCATTTGCTCAAAGTGAGGGAAATACGTAGAGAGAGAGAGAAGAGAAGAAGAAAAGAAGAGAAGAAAAAGAAGAAAGGCTAAGTTTGATAAAAGGATTTCCTGTATGGATATTGCAGGTGTGTATGGATACTTGGATGTTAGCTGTTCATGTTCTAGGCTTGTTAGGAATCTCCTAACTCTAGTTTTCTTGATGTTAGGTTTCTGGAAAACCCTAGAGATCTTGTATACACATGTACTAAAAAAAGATGTTTGAGTTCAATAGAATGTACAAAAATATGCATTTGGAAGTGGATTGAAGAGTTTTGGTAAATGAAAACACAAAGAAGCAAACCTAGGATTTTTGGGCTCACTTCAGTAAAGAACCCACACCTAGGCGTAGGCCCACGCCGAGGCTTGGCCGAGAGGTTTGGTCATCTCTCCTGTCCTACGAGCTATATTACACAGTGATAGCCACGGCCACAGATCGCAATTCCTGCAAGTCGAGCCAGATATGCTGCGGTATAGTATTGCATGTCATGCGGTGTATAGAAATGAGATACCAGACTGCCGTCATTGTCACGACTCCGATTCCCTGGCCCGACCCGACATGAACCGAACCTAAGCCGGTGCTAAAAACCATGGTACTGGGACTTTACTTTTTTTTTTTCAGAGCTTAACTTATACCCGTGGGTATAAATAATTTTTGAATAATCAAAAGTCATTCACATATACAAAGGAACTACCACCTGAGTGGTATCCATTAAACATTTTACACATATGCTAAGTCCCACTACTTATACAATTACTTATACATGTACACATCTAATACAAATGAGATTGCAAAATAAGGTCAGAGCACCTACTCCCCAGATGGTCCATCGCCGGTGTGGAAACCCTGCCCTTCTTTTATCTCCTCTCGCATCACGCATACTGATTGAATTGACCTGCTAAGCCACGCTTAGAATATAGATAGTAATCACCAATAACTAAAATCGCCACATCATCTTTTTTACATTTACTTTTACTTATGCATATAATGTGCCTTTATTCTTATGTGATCTCTAACTCATCTCATAATATAGTACATGTAGATTTTTATTCTTTCAAGATTCTTATATTATCTTTGGTCATATTACTTCCCGTGGTCAGGTCTTTTACAGGTGTTGTAACTCATATCTACTACATATGATAGATCAAATCATATTCAAAGTAAACTTACATGCATATAATGGCAATCTGTAACAGATCGTGTTTCATATTAACTGAGTACAGAAATAAATCAAAACCATTTAACAAGATATATTAGACTCTTTATCATTATCACGTCAGTTTATTAATCAACTCCCTTAGAAATACATTTGCTGATCCGGGATGCCCAAGTAACTTCTTTTAGTTTTCGCTTTTATTAAATTTTCATTTTCAAAGTGTCGCAATTCCTAATCCTACTTGACCAAGTTGGCGGATCCGGCTAGAGCCCTAAGCATTCCGAATGCTTAATCAAACATTTATTTCGCTCTTATTAAATTTTTATTTTCAAAAGTGTCGCGAATTCGAACCCCGACTTGACCTCGGCTAGATGACCGTTTGTTTCTCCACTTATCTGAATGCCATAATCAAAACATTTATTTCTGGGTTTTTATTTAAATTTTTATTCGTGCGTCATGTAATTCAACAACCCTACTCTGACTCCGATTGGCGGATCCAAGTCGGAGCCCTAAGCATCCGACATTTTCAATTATCTTCCAAAACATGCTGTTTATGTTATTCCATTTTAGACCTTTTAATTAAGCTAAAGCACTTTTTTCGGCAATCCTACGACCATTTACAAATTCAAAGACCCATAACGCTCATACTTAATAACATGCATTCTCAATGCAACAATCCATTTCACAATCAATTCATGAGGATTTTAAGCATATTCATAACAATCCCATTGGTTTCGCCAATGTTGGCTATTTCACCTCGACTATTCGCCGATTCACAATTTTGACGATTCATTTGATTTAACCCACCCTATTATCATTCGTAATGCGCGCTATACATTTAACGATTCTATCTCCCATCATGGCGATGCCGCTTATGCATCCCGGTCACGCATTTATTCGGACTTCTCCCATCGCGGACGGATGCCGCTTTGGAGCATCTCAAACGCGGGTATCATTTATTCTACCTCCCATTACGACACGATGTCATGGTGCATCCCGACACGCGGGTATCAATTATTCGCTTCTCTCACCGCGACGGATGTCATGGTGCATCCCGACACGTGGTATCAATTATTCGGTTCTCCCATCATGACGGATGCCGTTTGGTGCATCCCGACACGTGGTATCAATTAAATGCCATACGCCATCAAGACGGATGCCGATTGGTGCATCCCGCCAAGTGGGACATTTCTTCAATGCCATACGCCATCATGACGGATGTCGATTGGTGCATCCCGCCAAGTGGGACATTGGAAATTCGGGTGCCTTCAAGACGATGCCGCTTGTGCATCCCGTTAGGCGGCTCCGGTCTGATATATCAATTAATTCAGCGACGGCACATATTCCCGCTTAATGAATCCCGCGGTTTATCATCATTCAGCACCATTTTGGTTTTCAAATATCACATTTCAATTCCATATTCACTTTCTCAGATATTCACATTTTACACGGATTCCGCTTGATGAATCTCGCAATATTATCGCTTCACCTTCATTCGGTTTTTAAATATCACATTTCAAATTCCATATTCACTTTCGATATTCACATTTATGACGATTCGCTTGATGAATCCCGCCCTTATTATCGCTCACCTTCATTCTTGCCAAATATCACATTTCACCTCCACAATCATTTTCGTATTATCTTTCAAAGATATACTCAATCTTATGTATTTATTCCATAAACTCATTCACGTATCATTTCATATGCTCAATTCATATTCATTCACATACTCATTCATGTGCTCATTTCATATACTTATTCACATATTAATCGACGATACTCATTTTATGTATACTCATTCATCAATACTCATTCACGTATTCATTCACGTGATACTCATTCATGTATATACTCATTCATAACACTATCTCACGGAGTTCATTCACGAATATCATTCATGTATACTCATTCATAATACTCATTCACGTATTCATTCACGAATACTATTCATGTCTACTCATTCATGTATACCATTCATGGGTCACTCATTCACGTATTCATTCACGAATACTCATTCATGCCCATCATTCATGTATACTCATTCATAAATACTCATTCACATACTCTGTCCTCAATGAATCTATTTTAATTAGAAATTGGAATTATTCCACTTGATCATCCAAAAATGAAAGCTATGGCATTTTAATGCCAACTACCAATTTATCGATTATACTAGGATAGTTTGTATTACTCAATTTTCTGGGGGTATTAACTTCATTTTTTTGACTTCAGGTCTTTGTACTCATTTAAAGCTAAGGTGTTAAGGGTTCTATTCCAACTGAATCACCCAATTGAGCACCAAACTAAGTTACGTCCCCAAACAACCCTGATTTCATTTTATGATCAAAACTGAAACCAGATTTTGGCTTGCACATGGCCCCACTTTGAGTAAATTTTTGGGACACTTAGAGCCAGAATTTAATGATTCCTATTTCTTTATGTTTGGTTCTCCTTGAAGTCTATTTTAATTGGCCACTTGAATCACTCAAATCGCATAAGAAATGAGCAAGTTATGACCAAAATACAAAAACTGGTCAAAACTGGAAAACCAGAACAGGGTGTACCGGTACACCTCTAATGTGTACCGGTACACATTGGCCAAAAATGACCAGAACACAAAGTGTACCGGCATGTTCAGTGTACCGGCACACATCACCCGTGAATGCCTCTAATGTGTCTTTTTTCTCCCCTTTTTCATGCCCCTTCATCCATGATCACTCTTTATACTTCCCACACACATCAAAAATCATTCCAAATTCATCTTAGAATCTCTATCATACTCAATCTCTTTCAATGGATATCTTTTCTTCCAAATTCATTCATGAATCACTTCAAAACCATTCTAATATGGTTAGGACCCATAATAAAACCAAACATGATGTTTAGTTAGGTTTATTCTAAACCCTAACTCAAAGACTCTCAATTAACCATGAATCCATCCTAAAAGAGAGGATTCTATGATTATCTTGTACCATATGGGGTTTTATCTTGTACCAAGGTTTGGATACAATTTTATCAAAACCCTAGCTTTGGAGATAATATATTCACCATACAAAGCCTTAAAATTCCATGTGATGTCATGTGAAAATTATCCAAAAAAAAAAAAAAATTCCATGTGATCCACACAAAATTCAGACTCGTCTGGGCAGCCGGCCACCCATTTTGGCCTCCTGGCGGCTCTACCCGAAAAACGGTCAGCCAACATCGACCTAGTACTCGTAGAGCGCCCGCGTGCACGACCCGTGCGAGCGCAGCCGCGGCCGGGCCAAGGGTGTCACCGCGCAGCTACGCGGCCGGCCCGCGCCGCCTCAACGCGTCGACTCACCGCGGTCGGGCCCACCGCGTCGCCCAACGCGGCCGCCCACCGCGGTGCCCACCGCGGTCGGCCCACCGTACGCTCCACCGCGCCACCACCCACTATACTGGTTCTCATTTTTCATATGAAATTATCAATAATACCCCTCTCAACAACTATATAACGACTAGTTTGAGGGGTATAAAAGTCTTTTTCATATGAAATGTTTATAATAGCCCTCCTAACAACTATATAACGACTAGTTTGAAGGATAAATAAGTAAATCACTCACTATTACTACTTTTCATGTCTAATACCTATAATACCCATTTCAACAACTATATAACGGCTACTTTTAAGGGTAAATAAGTAAATGACTTACAAATGATTTTCTATAAATACCTCCACATTTTTTAATCTTCACATTCTTTACAATTCTATCTAATCTCCTTCTACAATTCTCTGCTGTACCTCCTACAAGTTCAGAATTGAAAGCAAAGCTATCAAGATATCTACCAAGTGTAGAATTGTTCATCTTCATCATCACAAGGTTGAGGTATTTATAATTTAGTTAATTCATTTAGTTTTTAATTCTATATTTTAATTTAATTGTTCTTCTCTTTCTTCTACATTTCTTCATTTTTTTCCTAGAATTAAATATGGATCCTCATTACCTAGATGTTGAAAACCTTAACTATGGTATTGATGAATATAATGAATTTAATCCTTTTGAAGATCATCCCACTCCCACTAGTGCCCCTTCCTCTAACCAACCCTCTAACATTCCCCAACCCGATCCTATAGGCAAAAAACCTAGACTAGTAGACTTATTATCCATAGTATGGAAGCACTTCAGTATAGTAAATAAAAAAATATAAGAGGAGGGGTAGAAGATCTAGCGCAATGTACTATTTGTAAAAACATATAGTTGCAAAGCTAGTGCTGGCATAGGTCACCTTAAAAGACATGCTGAACAATGTACCAAAAAACATGGTGCATTAGATCCTACACAATCCCAATTAAATCCAAGTGAGATAGGATCTAATTCGTCTCAACTGACCACTTTTATATATGATCAAAAAGCTGTGAGAAATGGGTTTGCTAATATGGTAGCTAGTATGAACCTACCAATGACATTTGCAGAGGATCCTAAATTTGTAAATTTCATCCAAAAGTTTGTCCAACTGTAAATTCTTTCAAAGAATTCCTAGGACTACTATGCGCGAATGATATAATTACACAATTATAAAACTAATAAACAATTAATAATCCAAGAACTTAATGAGAGATAATGGTATTATATCGTTGACTCCTCGGATATATGGACTAATCAAAGTAATGATCCTTTCACATGTGTGACATCACATTATACAGATTCAAATTGGAAATTAAAAAAGAAAGTATTAGGTTTTCGTATAATATATCATCCGCATGATGGGCCTTCCATATATGAATCTATGACAAGTGTTTTTAGAGAGTATAACGTACAAAACAAAATTTTTAGTATTACTTTTGATAATGCTTCAAACAATACAAGTGCCATAGATTTATTTACAAGAACAGTTAGAGGAGGCCCACTAAATGAAACATCTGGGCTGAGATGTTTGAACATAATAAACACAAGATGAGCCAACACACGTCCCCACAGAATAGCTCGTATGTTTTTACAATTGAGCTATAACCATAGATCATAAATTCTATGCTCAAATCGTTGAGCCAAAGAAAGACAGTACCCATTCGATACGCCATCGCCGGAATTTAGTTGCTCACGTAAAATCATAAAGATAACCTTGCCATCTTATAAAATACAAAGTCAGTGAAATTAAAATAACTTCATATGATCGGGAGAAAGGTTTGCTTTTTTAAATTTCTTAAAAAGTTTTTTATGACTTACTAACTTATGTTCGCCAGATATGTGTACCTACATCTTGTATAGCACTTAGGTGTATTTGCAATATATACTGGTGGTTTAAACAATATAGAGATGAAACTACTGTTGAAATATGTGAAAAATGGAAATAAAATTTTTGAACATCGGAAAAAATATTCCACCACTTTTGTTTAGTCGTTGTATGGATCCAAGGGTTAAAGTTGAAGGTAGAAATACTTTAAATTTTATAAATGAGTGTTTGAACCAACCACCTAAAACCAAGGCTTAGTATATGAACACTTAAGCACCATATATAAATATTATGAGTCTAAATATGGTAGTGCTCTTTTCAAGTACTACAACTTCATTTACATTTGAAATGATCCATTCTTCATGCAATTAGCTAAAGGAAAGCAACAAGTTGGTTCTTCAAGTATGGCTGATCTTTTTTTAAAAATATTTATTACTGATTACTTGTCTTACTTATCGATGATGAAATAAAAATTTGATATTATGGAAGTGGTAGAAATCTCATGAACCACATTTCAGCTATCTAAAATGGCACGTGATCTACTAACCCCCGCCGGTGTCTACCGTAGCATCGGACCGTTTCTATTGCAAAGAAATATGATTGGAGATAGAGGACAAGCCTCACACCATAAATGCTTGAAGCCTTGACGTGTTTGAAGGATTGGGAAGAAGGACACATGGGACTCCAAAGTTGGGTAGATGATTATAGACATGAACTCGAGCGTTTGGATATCAATCAAGACCAAGATGTTGAAGAGATTAATGAAGAATAAAGAATATGAAAATTGAAGAACTATATGTTGTTTTTTTATTTAAATGTATTAAATGTGACTCATTTTTAAAGGTTGAGTAATGCATATGATTGATAGTTAAAGGGTATAACCTAGGGGCTTGGATGTACTCAAACTATAGTGATGCAATTCTCAACTTTTTTCTTGTAGTTTGTTGAAATTTTGAATAAAAGAATCGTATTTTTTTATATTTTCTTTTCTTTTATCTTCTAATATTTCAAATTTTTTGTTATTTTGAAAAACAAATATATATATATATATATATAGCATATATATATATATATATATATATATATATATATATATATATATATATATATATATATATATATATGCAAGTATATAAAATATATTTTTTTCTTTGGTTTAAAATAAAAAATTAGCATTTGGCCAAATATATATACTTTTTTAAAAAATTGATTTAATTACAAAACAAAATTTAATATGGGCAGCTTGTCGCACGCTGCTGGCACGGCTCCACAAGACGCCCTCACGACACGGCTCCTTTTTCTAAGACGCCTCGGTTTAAGATCGGCCAGCCCGGGCCAGCTTATGGGCCATGTCGCCAATCGCAGCGCCCGACGGGACGCCCGCTCGGCCCGCCTTTTGCTGGCCGGCACGTCCAAAGACGCTGGACCCGCGTTCAAGGTGAAAATTAGTCGAGCCGCCCGGCACTCCGCTTTGTTGGCCGTGTCTAACAAAAATCCAAGTTTCTCCATACTAATTCATATCCAAGCTGGGCTCCATACCTTTTGCTTGATCTTGGCTTTTCTCCTCTTCTTCTTTCTTCTTCTTCCTCTTCCTTCTTCTCTCTCTTTTCCTCTCCTCTCTCTCTCTCACGGTTTGGTCTCTAAAAATGAGAGCACTAATTTGCCTTAAATCCCATGTTTTGCTAAGGCCATGTTTGGCCAAGTAAAATCCATTTTTTTGCTTTAAGTTTTCATAATTGCATTTAGGTCCTTAGACTTCTTTCTTTGTGCAAGGCAACTTATGACATATTCTAATTTTGCCCTCATCTTTTCTCAAATCCCATAATTACATATAATCTTATTGATTTATGCCTCTCATATCTTCAAGTGGTAAATTACATATTTACCCTTGTCTCTATTATTAATTCCGGGTCTCTTGTTTTATTTCCCGAAATTTCCTATTTAGTTTTTAATGTACCCTAAATAAGTCCGAAAACTGCTAGGGTATATTTCGGGGTGTTACAAATGCTGCTCCTCGCTAAGCCGCTTCACCTAGGCGAGCTCGTTGTCGCGCATTTCTGTAGTCTCTTGCCTTACGTGTTATAAAAGTAAGAAAAGATAAGAAAGAAAGAATATGATAAACATATACATAGATGATAGAAATACAAGAATATATGAAAGAATAGATGCATACATGATAGAAATATAACAAGAATGTGAATAGATAAAATATAATATGAATGCATAAATGATATAAAGATATGAACACATGTATGGTAAAGATGTATGAATACAGTAATATGAAGCTAAGAGATATGTGAATGTATTATGGACAAAAGTAATGATAGTGTATATCTCATGAACATACATGATAACAATAGTTATCCATGTATTTGAGATATATACAGAAAAAGTAATAACATGGATTGTCTATGTTTGACCAAGTAGAGGGATAGATTGGCATGCCTTTTAGGGAGTAAGTCCTGCAGACACAAAGATGCTGGCCTTCGTCAATATAGTACAAAGTGGGCCTCGTATGGCTCCAACACACGCGGGCCCCGTATGGTCTAAATACACGCTGGGCCCCGCTTTGAGTCAACACAACGGTCTGCTTAAGTCGAATATAGAGATCATTGTTTCGTACAATGATAACAGCGCCTTCGAATCCTTATAGTTCCCGTATCCACTTCTTTGGTATTTACAGGCATGACAGAGAAAGTAATATATGAAATGTATAAGATGATAGTATATGATAGTATATGATATGATAGTAAAGTATAAGCTCTGAATTCCTACGGGAGATATGAAAGATATGATATTAGTGTTACTGGACTTCAAGCCAACACAAGAAAAGTACAGAATATGAAAAGAAATATGAACAATATATGATAGTATATGCATGTACATAAAGTATATGAAAGTATATGAACAATATATGAACAGTATATGAACAATATATGAATGGCTACATGTAATAGTACATGAAAAAACAATAAGTTATAGAACATGACATGAAATATGTAAAAGACCTGGAATATGTAAAAGTGTTACAGAAATAGGTAAATGACAAGATATATGACAAGAAATAAATGAAATGTATAAGTATAAAGAAAAGCATGTGAATAAGATTGTGACGGTCATTGTTTATGGTCGTCCATGCTTATGTTCCCACTAAGCGTTAAGCTTAGCACGGGTGTTCAATTGTAGGTACCAAGAGGGAGCACTATATGATGTAATATCTCCACGTTAAAGATCTCAGCCACTATGCAGATGTGCTCACTGGCATTGTTTCCGCGATCTATGATATTTTGTATTTGTATAATGTATAGTTTTTATATAAGTTGAACACTCCCTAATATGGAGTATGAATATATTTTGTATTCCGCTACTACATAATATATTTTACAAGAATGTATAAGGTAAGTAATCAGACTCAAGATATGTTTATAGCATCTGATGAATACCACTACGTGTGGTAGTTCTACGATATGTATATCCCGATTCGTGCCCAATCGATCCGAGAATGTACAAGTTAAAGAGAGTCCTAATCGTGGCCCACCAAATGTCCGGAAGCAGTAAAGATCCCGCATAGTCTCGCCTTCATCCCGCCGCGGGTTTAGTGATGTCGGCTTCAACTCACATGAAAATATTGCTTTAGGATTAGAACTTGAAGGTATCAATGTCTGAGTAATATTAAATTGTGATCGATGATTAAAGTGGAGAATGCAATATCATCAGAAATGAATGCACATTTCAACTCTATTTCTGTTATTTGTTATTAAGAAAACAATATTGCACCCAGGCAAATTATATAGATATGATGATCCGCTTGTTGGCATTGCTATTCAACCAACAAACAATCTTCTGAATGAGACTTAAACTGGAGGGTAAAAAATCATTATGACATGTGTCCTAGTTGATATTTTCCATTTCAGATGTGTATCAGAGATATTCAAAAGTTTTGACTAAACTCTACTAAAATTAGTTGGTAAAGGATTAACATGTTGCTTTAAATGTCATATCTTGTGAAGACATGTAGTGTGGATTGGGAGGCTGGTTGAAGTGGGTGTGCTGTAAATGGAAATCAAAGGAAAGTTGCGGTAGAAAAAAAAAGAAAAAAAAGAAAAATTAAAAAATCAAGGAAGAGTTAGTTTGACCTTGTAGCCTTCCTACCTTGAGCAAGTAAGTTCTTACAGTTCAATTCTATTTAAGCTTTTGTCATGGAAGTAAGCAGCTTTAAAATCGACCGCATCGACCTGGCCGCACTTCAATCCAACCGTCGAACATCGCTCCCATTCGATTCGATTCAATGCTTTGAACCACTTTCCAAATGAACCAGTGTTGAACCGCACGAACCGCCAGTTAGCCCGTCAAATCAGATAAACCGGGTGGCTTAGACAAAGATGAGCTGGCTCAACTTTATTTCACTTTGTCATGGAAGCAAAGGTTTTAAAATCTGATTAATTCCACCGGGTCGATTGGTACAACCGTCGACCGGTACAATCGTCGATCGGTCCCTTTTCCATTGCGGTTCAATGCTTTGAACCACTTTCCAAATGAAATAGTGTTGAACTCCGCACCTAAACGCCTGCTAGCTCTGCTAAACCGATAAGCCGTTACTTTTATTAACGGAACGGTTCAACTCTTTTAGCAAAATGGGTGGCTATAAACTTTCCATGTGTACACAACTTTGATTCCTGTTCTTGAATTTTCCTAGCTCTACTTAAAAGTTTTCATCCCTCCTCTCTCTTTCCCTCATCTCTCTCTCTCTCTGTCACTTTCTTAGAAAAATTTAGGGTGATGATCGATCCATTGAGAGCTTTCATCTTGAAACCTCTTTCATATCTGTCAGGTATTTTCTCGCTCAATCTCTAGTATCAAAAGTTACAATTTAACTATCCTTTCTTCTTTTTTTTCGGAATGGCTTTTCTTTTCCATAGTTTTCTTTCTTTTTGATCTAAATATATGATATCAAACTTGCAATTTAACTATCATTCTTTCTTTCTTTTATGATTGTCTTTTCTTTTCCATAGTTTTCTTTCTTCTTTGATCTAAATATTATTTTCTTGACTTGAGTTCTTATTAAATCCTTTTGAATATGTTTAATTTTATAATTAGATATTACTTAAGCTTTGCTTAACATTGTTTTTGTAATTCTTAAATTGATTTTGTTAATTTCTTTCTGATGATGCCTTTTTCAACCGGACTGGTCGGAGCTTGCCTGGTCACTGGGCCGCATCAAGACTATCGCCGAACTCGACCGTTGTGCTAAGTGCTGTTGCTCTCCTACAGAAAACAAGAAAGAAAAGGGTCGACGAGCCTTCGCCCGTACACCCGATGCCCAAGTCGGGCTCCTTGAGAGAAAAGATGGACCGCTAGGGCCAATATGTTGCGTACCTTTTACCGATGGGGTGACCTGGTATTTATAGTATATGTTATTCCTAATCGAGGGTAGTATGATTCTTTCCCCATTGATGGGATATTTCTGCCTTTATCGATATCGGATTTAATATGATATTGAAGGAGTGCTTATTGAGAATTATCCTCCTTCCTTATTGGTGAGATCCTGCTGATCTCAAGTGATAAGCCGTTTGTCGTGAATTATCCTATTTTTCTTGCTGATGAGATTTAGTTGGATTTATAAGATAAGATGTTATAGGGGATTATCCTACTTCCCTTATTGGCGAGATTTAACTGATTTGCAGGATGGGCCTTCCAAATTATCCATGACCGGCTTTTGGGCGAGCGAACTGGGCCTCGTTTGGGTCCGGCCCGGGCCCGGGTGTTTTACTAGGCGCTCGTCTCTTTTTGGGCTTGCAGGAGGGCTCACGAGCCCATTTTTTCAAACCCTAATACTCTCTTTTTGTTTACTCCGTTTAAGTCTTGAAGCATCGAATAAGTCTTGATTTGTTTTCTTCATTTAAACATGATTTATGTTTATTTTCTCAAGATCTAAGAAGATCTTTTGACATTGGAAATTGCCAAAAGCAAAAGAAGAAAATGAAGGAGAAAATAAATAAAATTGGGTAGATATTTAGTTAAGTTCCATAGAAATTCAATTCAAAGTAAATGAACCTTCTTTTGATAAGAAGATTGGGAGATTTAACCAACAACAGTCAGTAATAAAAGGAAATTATAACATTTTGCATTATGATGGACAAAGGAATATAATCAATTGTTTCAAGAAAAAATAAGGATAAAAATGGAAAATAAAAGGAACAAAGAGAAATGAAAAATAGAGAATAAAATTTGCTCTTATCTTTGGTATGATGAAAATATAGCTTTGTAAATTTAAATCATGAGTAGTTATATTGTGTATGGTGATGATATCCTAATTGTACATTTTAGAACAACTCATTGATTTGAACATGAAACTGCATATTAGACTACCATTAATACATATTTTTTTAGAATATCAGGTGAAGGAATTTTTTTTTTATTAGACTTAGTTAAGCCTGTGTTATTAGATATAATGTGTAATAATAACCAAAAAGTATGTTACCATTGTCTATAAAAAAAAAAGGATTAACAGTGACATGCCTTTCCCATCATCATCATAGAAAAGTGTTTTCCCCCATATTTCCCCATCTTTGTTAGGAGTTGTAATCTGTAGGAACTTGCCATTGCCATTTTTCAGTTTCTAGTTGTCATCTTGGGAGATTATATATCTCCACCCGCTGACTAGAATAGCACAAACTTGTTAATTTCCTATTTATCAACAGTGCAGTTTACTGTATGTAGCATTATTAGTCTTCATACCGCCTTTAGCAAATGTATGTATCTAGAAGGTAATTAATCTACAACCAATTTTTCCATCTGATTCGTAGACTTGGATTATACAATCTAAACCTGAAATCAATTGTTCATTATTGATTTTGTCCTTGGACAAGCAGCTTAATTTGACCTTTATATATTTTGACATTTTATGAAACTAGATTGGAGCCAGTATAGGCCCAAGGGGGCAAATGCCCCCCTGGATTTTTTTTGCGCTTTCTTATTTTTTATTTGCATCATAACCTATTTTTGTAATGTATAATTGCTAAACCATTGGATTAACCGTTCTAATTATTGATTTTTGTAAAACAATTTACATAGGCTCTGTTAGGAACTTATTTAGAACTCGAAAAATGCCAAGGAATGAAGACAAATATCCCGAAGGCTTCGTTTAGAACCCGAAAAGTGCCAGAAAAAGAAGAAAAATACTTAGAAAAATGATTTTTCTCATGTTTGGTTTCACCGTGAAAAATAATTAGATTGGAGGCTTATTACGACATTGGTTTGCTAGCTAATTGATTTGCCTCAGTAACACTAGCTAGCTCACGTACACGCTTTTATCCAACTTCTCCTAATTTTATGTTTAGTATCAACAAATTGCTTTGGGCCACCGTCTTATTCAAGTATCTAGTATTTCCTTTCTCTTATATATGTATATATTGATTCCTTCTAATTATAGATGATTTGTTATTTTAATTCTAATTCAATTTGCAAGACCTAATATTGAGTTCACATGTTATAACATTTGAGAATCTTACTTCCCTAAAGATTTCTTGAGAGAGGGAGGAAATGGAGTATTTGGACAAAGTTCCAAGAACTTGTTTAAGCCTTCTTTTTCTTACTTTTTTTTCAAGAGTTTGTGGGTGTTTTTGTAATTTCAAGAGTTTATCATTTAAAGTGATATTAGTGTGTTTCTTTTTTCCATTGTATCCATCTATTTTTTTTCCAACAAAGAGAGACTGTATTAATAGTTAATAAAAAGCACACAAAATTATGCAGTTTGTGTACAAAGAGCCAAGGAAAAAAATAAAAGACAGGAAAAAAAAAACTCATTCCCTTTAAAATTCATCTACAAGACCTCATTACTTTTATTCCATCAACAATGGTAAAATCACAAATCATCATCAGACCATGACTCTGTCTACTAGTGTAGTCCTACATCAAGTGTAACAACAAAAGGAAAAAGCTAGCTTCGTGCCAATATATGTTTTTTTTTCTATTATTTTCTTTTTTGGTTATCACGCTTCTCATTAAAGTTGATCCTTCAACAAAATATCTTTGATGACTTTTGAACTAATTTAATATGTCTAAGAATAAAATAATAATTTAACCTATAGTTTTCCAATACCACACATCAAAACATGCAACATTTGACCAACCAATTTTTAATGGTATTCAAAATCTCAATGGCCATCTCCCGCCATAAGGCAAGATGTGAACCCAAGGCTGAATGAGAGCAGAGTCATTTTCAACCACATTCGCTTGCCAAATGAGTATTGTCATGAAGTTATTACCCTAAGTTAAATTAATAACGTTAGGTATTTTAAAACTAAATAATAATATTAATATATACTTACTAAGCGTACTCTGCCTAGATTGTTATCGTAATTTTCATACAGTAGAACATAGGAGTATTGACAATAGCTCCATTGACAAATTATTCACTAATGTATATCAGGTTCAAGCAATGGACATGGTATGGAGTCTTCACCCCCCTCATTGTAAAGTTGAAAGATAATAAGTCTACTAATAAAAATTGACCCAATTTCGACAGCCTAACTACATTAGTCGACTGAGCTTTGGATGCTTTCCTAAATAGTCTATGTATCCTATTTCAACTTTTGTCATGGAAGCAATGTTTTAAAAATCCGATCGGACCGGGCGGTCAAACCGATCCAACCATTGATTGGTCATTTTTCCGATTCGGTTCAATGCTTTAAACCACTTTCCAAATGAACTGGCGTTAAATCGCACGAACCACCTGTTATCCCGCCAAATTTGATAAATCCAACGACTTAGACAGAACTGAACAATTCAACTCTATTTTATCTTTTTTCATGAAAGTAATGTTTTAAAAATCGGACTATATCGGTCGATCCAACTGATCCAACCGCCGACCAATCCCTTTTCTGGTTCGGTTCAATGCTTTGAACCACTTTCCAAATGAACTGGTGTTGAACTGCACGAGCGACTTAAATCGGGTAAACCGAGCGACTTAAACAATAACGAATTGTTCAAATCTATTTCAGCTTTTGTCATGAAAGCAGTGTTTTAAAAAATCGGATCGGACCAACCGGTCTAACCATCGATTCCTTTTCTGGTTCAGTTCAATGCTTTGAACCACTTTCCAAATGAAACGGTGTTAAACTGCACAAACCACCGGTTAGCACGCCAAACCAGATAAGCCAAGAGACTTAGATAGTACCGAAGTTCAACTCTTTTAGCAAAATGGGCAGTCATAAACCTACCACACGTACACAACTTACATCACTCTTTTATTCCAAGGATGGATCAGTTTTTGTTCTCTTTCCTGTTATTATATGGATTGTTTTTTCTTCATCATATTTCAATGTGGGACAAGCAGTATGAAAAACAAATGACTTTAATATAACGGAAAAAAAACAACGGTAATCGAACCTTGGAGTTCAAGGTTATAAGGTGGAAGGCTAACCACCACTCCACGCTTCAAATTTATTAATGTTGACAAAGTTATAATATTATATATATATATATATATATATATATATATATAAAGAAGTATATATATATATATATATATATATATATATATATATATATATATATATATATATATATATTATTTTGTTTTGTTTTGTTTTTAATAAATATAAATTATATTTATGACGAACTGGATTCGACGCGATTCCACTACCGGTTTGACAAGTGAATCGTGGAAAGAAGAACTTTTTTTTGCTCATTCATCAATTCCGATTTTTAAACACAGACGTAGGTTCAAAAGGTGCTTGCTCAACCCATCAACCCAAATAATCAAACTCTAGTAATTTTTTTAATTGGGGAAACACAAGTTTCCCTAAAAAAAAGTCTATTTTCATCACAACCTGTAAAAAAGTTCAAAAAAAAAAAATCTATAATAAGTAAATTCACCTATTTGAAACAAAATATGTGAAGAGAAATGGGAAAAATAATAATATTTTTAATAAAAAGAGTCACCCAGCCCACAAACAAAAACTTAAGGCACTTATAACTGATGAAATTTCTTATCAAAGAACTAGTCTTGTTGTTTGAGCTTATGAGCAAGGAGAAAAATATCGGTTTTGATGGATATATCAGTACTTGAATTTTACTGATATATCGATCGATATTTTTACATAAATATTGATAATTAAAAATTATTTAAAATTTAAATGTAAATTAATTTACTTTAACAAAATTTATTTTTGAAAAATATAGGAATGATAATATAAATTAGTTTTGAAATTCTTTACTATATTTATATTTTTATTAAAATATATATTTCTACCAAAGTTTCATATTCATATTTGAATTTTATTAATTATTTAATTTTTTTAATAATACATTTTATGTTTTGTTTGAAATCATAATACATTTAATGTTAAAATTATAATTTATTCAATAACATAAATAGAATATGAATTTATACATTTATATTTATTTTATATTTAGTTACTTCTATAAAATATTCATAAATAAAAATAGAAATATATATTCTTTTTGCACTATATATTGACCAGTGAAAATCCCGGTGGGGTATATCGTGTTGGTTAAGACTGACACACGAATCCACAATATATCCCCGGATATTGTACTAACAAATGGAGTGTTTCTTCATTATCTCGTGAGAATTTGCCAACTTTATTTTTATACATGCCTATGAGGTATTCATATGTTATACTTAGTACATAGTCTAATTTGTATCACCCTCGTTCTGTAGAAGTTTTAAGAAACATTATTTTCGTTTTTGCTTTACCTCATCTCATGAGTTGCATGAGCTATTATTATATTTTCCATTTGTTTCTGTGTTTTGTTTTATTATAATGGAAACAGAGAATTTGATAGCTATCGAATAGAAGCATCCAAGGAAATGGATGAAGATCCTAGTAAAAACAGAAAATACTAAATCCATGAGGGGAATGATAATTAAAATAACAAATCTCAATCACATAACTAAAGAAGAAAAAGATGGGGTTGAAGCAATCACAGAATGACATTATGAACATGATGATGATTCGAAGCTTAAACATCTTTTCGCTCATGACATACCCGCTGCTATTGAACAAGCGGAATATCCAGATCACAAGTTAGTTACTTCAGAAGGTAGTTAAAACAGAAATTTCCTCACTATGTAAATTTAAAATTTCTAAAAGCAAAACATAAGTCAAAAGAAAATACTAATTATATATAGTGGTACATGTTCTGAAACTTCTGACCATTATCGATGTAACACCTCGAAATATACCTTAGTAGTTTTCGAACATATTTATGGTATATTATAAATTAAATAGAGATTTTCGGGAAATAAAACGATAGACCCGGAATTAATACGAGAGCTATGGCAAGTGGTAATTTACTACTTGGGACCCAAGGGTCATTAATAAGGAATTTAGAGGCAAAATATAAGACTCAGAAATGAAGTGAAAATAGAACTCCAATTAAAGGATAAAAGCAAATAAGACAACTTAAAGAGAAAAGGCATTATTAGGCCAAACAAGGCATTAGAATATGGGATGGGGATAAGACCAATTGTCTTGTATTTTGGGGCATTTTATCCCTGAAAATTAGAGAGCAAAATACGTAGGAAGAAAAAAAGAGAAGAAGAAGAGAAAGAGGCAAAGGAAGCAATAGAATTAATGCTAAGGTATGGAACTATAGTTTTGGGTATGGACTTGTATGGATTCTTGCATAGTACTTGTTCTTGTTCTGTTTTGTTAGAACCTTTTCCTAAATCCTAGATTTCTTGAAGTCGCTTGAGTAAAACCCTAAACTCTGTCTGCATGAATAGAAGCATGTTTGAGTTCAATAGAGTGTATGGGAAGTGGCTAAAAGAAAAGAGAGGGGTTTTGGGTTGAAAATTTGAAAATAGCAAAAACCGTGAAAAACTTTAAATACTGTGGTGCTACGCCTAGCGTAGGTTCTAAGGCGTGGGAATGCTAATGCCGAGAAGAAGTTTTGATCAGCCTCGGGTCCGCCAAGGAGTAGTAGTGCTACGCCTTGGCGTAGCCACTGTTCACAGATTGCAAATTTTGCAGTTTTGTTCCGTTTTTCCATTCTGAATAGTATAGTGTGTTCCGTATGTTTGTGAAACAGTTATAAAAGTATACCGTACTCGTCGTGAGTTAAAGGAAAAGATATCAAAATGGGATCATAGAAAGAATATGAATAGAAATGACATGATAGAAAACAAAAAAGATGATTAGATAGAGTATGTAGAAAGACCTGTACTGAATAACAGAAATATGAATAGACAAAGCATGACTGAAATGCATAAAAGTCATAAAGAAACGAATACATAACAAAGAAAAGGTATTGATACAATATATGATATGTGAATATACTATAGACAAAAGTAACGATATTGTATATTCATGAGCATGCGCGATAACAATATTATTCATGTATTTAAGATGCGGATGATAAAGTAACAAGAATGATTACCCGTGTTCCAACGGGTGCAGGTGGACAGATTGGCAATGCCGGCTTAGTGGGAATAAGTCTGGTAAAGATACAACATAAAGGTCTCCGCTTTTGCCTAAGATAGTGTCATAATGTGGGTCAATTAATGCTCGTTGGGTTGATACAACAAATGCCCCGCTTTGTCGATCATGAGACTATCAGTCTTTGTACAATGATGATAGTACCTCCGGGTACATATAGTCTCGTATCCACTTCTTTGGTATTTACAGGCATGAAAGAGAAAGTAATATATGAAAAGTATAAGATAAAAGTATATGATATGACAATACTATACGAAAGTATATGATATTAAAGTATATGATTTGTACTCCTACGGGAGATATGAAAGTTGTGATAGAAAGTCACAGGATATGAAAAGTATATGATATGATATAACAGTATATGATATTACAAGAAAGTATATGAACATTGTATGAACAGTAGATGAATGGTTACATGTAAGAACACATGAAAAGCAACAAGTTATAGAACCTGAATACACAAAAGTTATAGAATGAATATGAAATATGCCAAAGACATAGAATGGAAACATGACATGTAATAGTTAAATGATAAGAATTGTGATATGTATAGTATGTATAAGGATGTATAAGCTTAGATTCAGCGCTAAAGTGGTGATCGCCCATGCTTATGTTCCCACTAAGCGAAAGCTTAGCACGAGTGTTCAACTGCGGTAGGTACAAGAGGAAGCAAGAGGATAAACATTCCATGCCAAATTTCAAGAAAGCCATTCAGCCATAGGTGCCCACCGTATCATTGCTACGATCTCTCGATTGTTGTATAGTTTTTTAATAAGTTTTGTATAAGACAACCCAATGAAGGAGTATGATTATATTTTGTATTTTCGTTGCTACAAAATATATTTCATAATAAATGTATAGATATATGAAAATGGGACTCAGTTATGTGTATAGATTTTGATGGACACCACTTCGGTGGTAGTTCTTTTGTATTTGTAAATATAGAAATTGTTTGTAGAAGAATTGGGCCCATAACCCACAGGTACAAGATGTCAGCTTTGAGAAAGTATAAGGTAAAGAGCTCCTTAGTGAGGTCAATTCGCGCCCTACTGCCGGATCCACTAAACGGGTCGACTAGTCGGGTGTGACAATCGACGTATTGCTGCTTGGTACATGTTCAATGTTTTCTCAATCTCTATTATTTATTTTAGCTTTTGATGCTCAAAGCATGGATGATGGGTGTATATTTCTTCATTTCAAATGCTCTCTCTCCTGACATTAATCAATTAATTGGTATTGGTATGGTGTGCATGGTATATGTTACAGATAAAGGTTTAAAAATGTCGCAAATATCGACGATATATATATGAGTTTGTGAGTGGTTTTGCAATTTCAAGAGTTTATTATATAAATTGATACTAGTGTGTTTCTTTTTTCCATTGTATCAATCTATTTTTTCCAACAAATAAATCATATTAATAAGCACAAAAAGTGCACAAAAAGCACACAAAATTATGCAAAATCATCCTCAGACCATGACTCTGTCTACTAGTGTAGTCCTGGTGTAACAACAAAAGGAAAAAGCTAGCTTCGTGCCAACATCTGCTTTTTTTCTTTTATTTTATTTTTTGGTTTTCACGCTTCTCATTAAAGTTGCACCTTCTACCAAATATATTTGTTGACTTTTGACCTAATTTAATATATGTTTAAGAATATAATAATTTAACCTATAGTTTTCCACAACCACACATCAAAACATGCAACATTTTGAACTTAACCACTTCCATTTCATAACCAATGGCCATCCTCCTCCCACCATAAGGCAAGATGTGAACCCAAGGCTGAATGAGAGCACAGTCAGCTTCAACCACATTCACCTACAAATGAGTATTGGCATGAAATTCTACCCTAAGTTAAATTAATAACGATAGGTTTTTTAAAACTAAATAATAATATTAATTTATTTACTACAGACTTGCCTAGATTGTTATTGCACTTTATACAGTAGAAAATAGGAGTATTGACAATAGTTCCACGACACATTCTTCACTAATGTATTCCGGGTTCACAATGAACATGGTAGGAGCCCTCACCCTCAATATAAAGTTGGAAGATAATAAGTCCACTAATAAAAATTGACCCAATTTCGACAACCTAACTACATTAGTCGGCTGAACTTTGGATGCTTTCCTAAATAGTCTCTGTATCATATTTCATATTTTTTCATAGAAGTAGTGTTTTAAAAACCGGATCAGATCGATCGGTCGGACCGATCGAACCGTTGATTGGTCCATTTTCCAATTCGGTTCAATGCTTTGAACCACTTTCCAATTGAACTGGCGTTGAATCGCACAAACAACCGGTTAGCCCGCCGAACCAGATAAACCGAGCGGCTTAGACGGAACCAAAAAGTTCAACTCTATTACAGCTTTTGTCATGAAAGTAGTGTTTTAAAAACCAGACCGTATAGGCCAATCGGACCAATCCAACCGCCGACCTATCCCTTTTCCGGTTCGGTTCAATGCTTTGAAGCACTTTCCAAATGAACTAGTGTTGAACCAAACAAACCGCCAGTTTGCCTGCCAAATTGGATAAATCGGGCGACTTAGACAGTATCAAACGGTTCAACTTTATTTCAGCTTTTGTCATGGAAGCAGTGTTTTAATAAACCTGATCGGACTCATTTCAATCCAACCGGCCGACTAGTCGGACCGTCCAACCGCTGATCGGTCCTTTTTCGATGCTATTCAATGCTTTGAAACACTTTCTAAATGAAACAGTGTTGAATTGCACAAACCGCCTGTTAGCTCACCAAACCGGATAAGCCAGGCGGTTTAGACCGAACCGAACGGTTCAACTCTTTTAGTAAAATGGGCGGCCATAAACTTCCAGGTGTACAAAACTTTGATTCTTGTTCTTGAATTTTCCTAGCTCTACTTAAAAGTTTTCATCCCTCATCTCTCTTTCTCCCCGCCTTCTTATTTCTCTACTTTCTTAGGAAAATTTAGGTGATGATCGATCCATTTGGGAGCTTTCATCTTGAAACTCTTTCATATCTATCGTATTTTCGCAGAATCTTTGGTATCGAAAGGTAATTTAACTACTATCCTTCTTTCTTTCTTTTTCGGAATGACTTTTCTTTCTATAGGTTTCTTTCCTTTTTATCTAAATATCTTATATCAAACTTACAATTTAACTATCATTCTTTCTTTCTTTTCGGAATGACATTTTTTTCCATAGTTTTCTTTCTTCTTTGATCTAAATATGATTTTCTTGCCTTGAGTTCTTATTAAATCCTTTTGAATATGTTTAATTTGGATACTGGGATAATGCTTTGCTTAACATTGTTTTTGTAATTCTTAAATTCATTTTGTTAATTTTTTTTTTTTAATCAGTTTAAGTCTTGAAGCATCGAATAACTCTTGATTTGTTTGCTTCATTTAAACATGATTTATGTTTATTTTCTCAAGATCTAATAAGATCTTTTTGACATTGGAAATTGCCTATGTGCTAAAGAAGAAAAGAAAGGAGAAAATAAATAAAATTGGGTAGATATTTAGTTAAGTTCCATAGAAATTCAATTCAAAGTAAATGAACCTTCTTTGATAAGAAGATTGGGAGATTTAACAACCAAGATCAGCAATAAAAGGAAATTATAACATTTTGCATTATGGTGGACAAAGGAATATAATCAATCGTTTCAAGAAAAAAAAAGGAGAAAAATGGAAAATAAAAGGAACAAAGAGAAATGAAAAATAGAGAATAAAATTTGCTCTTATCTTTATAAGGATGAAAATATAGTTTTTGTAAATTTAAATCATGAGTATTATATTGTGTATGGTGAGGATATCCTAACTGTACATTTTAGAACAACTCATTGATTTCAACATGAAATTGCATATTAGACTTGAGGCCTATTACCATTAATACATATTCTTCTAGAATATGAGGTGAAGGATTGTTTTTATTAGAATTAGTTAAGCCTATGTTATTTGTGAGTTATGGAATTCAAAGATTCTAGGTTTTTTTGTTTCTCTTTTCTTTTTCTTTTTCTTTTTTCTTGAACCTTTTTTGAATATTAGATATAATGTGTAATGATAATCAAATAGTATGTTACCATTGCCTATAAAAAAAAAGGATTACCAGTGACATGTCTTTCCCCATCATAGGAAAAAGCGTTTTCCCCCTATTTCCCCATCTTAATTAGGAGTTGTAATCCATAGGAACTTGCCATTACCATTTTGCAGTTTCTGATTGTCATCTTGGGAGATTATATATCTCCACCCGCTGTCTAGAATAACACAACTTGTTAATTTCCTATCCATCAACAGTATAGTTTACTGTATGTAGCATTATTTGTTTTCATGTCCCCCCTTTTAGCAATGTATCTAAAAGGTAATCTACAACCAATTTTTCCATCTAATTCGTAGACTTGGATTATACAATCTAAACCTGAAACCAATTGTTCATTATTAATTTGACCTTTATATATTTTGACATTTTGAAATGTCTTTAAAATTTTTCAAACTGAAGCCTGCTGAAACCTCACTCCACTGTCACTGGCTCCTTCTGTCCTCGCATACACTATTTTGATATCTAATTAATGAAAATTAGATTTGGAGGCTTCTTCTTAAGACGACATTGGTTTGCTAGCTAATTGATTTGTCTCAGTAACACTAGCCAGCTCACATACACGCTTTTATCCAAGTTCTCCTAATATATGTTTATTATCAACAAATTGGTTTGGGCCACCGTCATATTCAAGTATCTAGTATTTCCTTTCTTTTATATATGTATATGTGGATTCCTTCTAATTATAGATGATTTTTTATTTTAATTAATTCAATTTGCAAGACCTAGTATTTATTTGCTATATATTCTGTAGGAACTTAATCGATTAGAAATTTGGTGGAACTCATCTTTGATGACAACACAAGTGTTCCACGCTATTTTTGAACTTAATTCACTTATATATATATATATATATATATATATATATATATGTATATGTTGATTGCTTTAATTATTAGTACATTTGCGGAACTTTCAACTTTAATTGCAGTGAGACTATGACGTATGATGAATATTCACCAGTTTATAATGAACGTATATATTAGGTAGATTTTGCTTCTTTTGTAGCCTTGTGGACTCCAGCTAGGATGGAATATTGTAATTAATAAATTCATTAATTAGTTGTATATTTCACAATTTAATTAATTCACGCTCTCTCCTCAATTAATCATTTAATTAATATGTATGGTGCATGCATATGTTACAGACAGTGTTTAAAATTTCGCGAAATATCAACGATATATATGAGTTTGTGAGTGCTTTTAATTTCGCGAAATATCAATGAGTTTGTGAGTGCTTTTGTAATTTCAAGAGTTTATTATATAAAGTGATATTAGTGTGTTTCTTTTTTCTATTGTATCCATCTATTTTTTCCAACAAAGAGATCATATTAATAAGCACAAAAAGCGAACAAAAAGCGCACAAAATTATGCAGTTTGTGTACAAAGAGTCAAGAAAAAAAAACTAATTCCCTATAAGATTCATCTAAAAGACCTCATTACTTTTATTCTATCAACAATGATAAAATCACAAATCATCCTCAGACCATGACTTTGTCTACTAGTGTTGTCCTTCATTAGATGTAACAACAAAATGAAAAAGCTAGCTTCGTGCCAACATCTGCTTTCTTTTCTTTTATTTTTGTTTTCACGCTTTCTCATTAAAAGTTGCACTTCTACAAAATATATTTGATGACTTTTGAACTAATTTAATATATGTTTAAGAATAATATAATAATTTAACCTATAGTTTTCAACAACCACACATCAAAACATGCAACATTTTGAACTAACCAATTTCAATTTAAAAAATCTCAATGGCCATTCTCCTCCCGCCATAAGACAAGATGTGAACCCAACCCTCCAAATCGGATAAATAGGGAGGCTTAAACAAGACGAACGGTTCAATCCCCGGCTTCAGTTTTGTCATGGAAGTAGTGTTTAAAAATCGAATCAAACCGACCAGTCGACACCCAATCCATCGACCAATGGGACCGGTCCAACCGTCGATCGGTCCCTATCCGGTGTTGTTCAATGCTTTGAAACACTTTCCAAATGAAACGGTGTTGAACCACACAAACCACATGTTAGCCCGCCAAACCAGATAAGCTAGGCGACTTAGGCAGAATCGAACGGTTCAACTCTTTTAGCAAAATGGGCGGCCATAAACTTGCCATGTGTGTACAACTTTGATTTATATTCTTGAATTTTTGTAACTCTACTTAAAAGTTTTCTATCCCTCCTCTATCCCCTTTCTCTCCCCCGCTCTTGTTTCCTCGTCACTTTCTTAGAAAATTTAGGGTGGTGATCGATCCATTATCAGAGTTTTCATCTTGAAACCTCTTTCATATATGTAGGGTATTTTCAATCGATATCAAAAGTTGTACTTAACTATCCTTCTTTCTTTCGGAATGCCTTTCTTCACAGGTTTTATTCTCTTTTATTCAAACATCTGATACTCAAACTCTTGTAATTTAACTATTATTCTTTCTTTCTTTTCGGAATGACGTTTCTTTTCCATAGTTTTCTTTCTTCTTTGATCTAAATATGATTTTCCTTCCTTGAGTTCTTATTAAATCCTTTTGAATATGTTTAATTTGATACTTAGATATTACTTAAGCTTTGCTTAACATTGTTTTTGTAATTCATAAATTGATTTTTTTAATTTCTTTTTTTTTTGTTTAATCAATTTAAGTCTTGAAGCATAGAATAAGTCTTGATTTGTTTGCTTCGTTTAAACATGATTTGTGTTTATTTTCTCAAGATCTAATAAGATCTTTTTTACATTGGAAATTGCCTATGTGCTAAAGAAGGAGAAAATAAATAAAATTGGGTAGATATTTAGTTAAGTTCCATAGAAATTCAATTCAAAGTAATGAACCCTTCTTGATAAGAAATATCGTGAGATTTTGAATCAACAGATCAGCAATGCGTTGAAATTATAAATATTTTTGCATTATGGTGGACAAAGGAATATAATCAATCGTTTCAAGAAAAAAAAAAGGAGAAAAATGGAAAATAAAAGGAACAAAGAGAAATGAAAAATAGAGAATAAAATTTTCTCTTATCTTTGGTATGATCAAAATATATCTATGTAAATTTAAATCATGACTAGTTATATTGTGTATGGTGAGGATATCCTAACTGTACATTTTAGAACAATTCATTGATTTGAACATGAAACTGCATATTAGACTTGAGGCCTATTACCATTAATACATATTCTTCTAGAATCTCAGGTGAAGGATTTTTTTTTATTAGACTTAGTTAAAGCCTATGTTATTAGTGAGTTATGGAATTCAAAGATTCTAGGTTTTTTTGTTTCTCTTTTCTTTTTCTTTTTTTCTTGAACCTTTTTGAATATTAGATATAATGTGTAATGATAATCAAATAGTATGTTACCATTGCCTATAAAAAAAAGGATTACCAGTGACATGTCTTTCCCCATCATAGGAAAAAGCGTTTTCCCCCTATTTCCCCATCTTAATTAGGAGTTGTAATCCGTAGGAACTTGCCATTACCATTTTTCAGTTTCTGGTTGTCATCTTGGGAGATTATATATCTCCATCCGTTGTCTAGAATAACACAACTTGTTAATTTCCTATCCATCAATAGTGCAGTTTACTGTATGTAGTATTATTAGTTTTCATGCCCGCTCCTTTTAGCAATGTATCTAGAAGGTAATCTACAGCCAATTTTTCCATCTGATTCGTAGACTTAGATTATACAATCTAAACCTCAAACCAATTGTTCATTATTGTTCGGACCTTTATATATTTTGATGACTTTGACACATGTCTTTAAATTCTATTCAAAACTGAAGTTTATGAAACCCCCACTCTTATTTGCTTTTCTAATTTTCGTCTTCTTTTAATGTTTATTTTGATATCTAATTGAAGTGAAAATTAGATTTGAGGCTTATGACAATAATCGGTTTACTAGCTAATTGATTTGCCTCGTAAGATTTACTAGCTAGCCTACATAAGCCACGCTTATCCAAGTTCCTAATTTTGCTATTATCAATAGATTGCTTTAATAATGTCTTATTCAAGCATTCAGTATTTCCTTTCTCTTATATATGTATATATATTCCTTCTAATTATAGATGATTTTCTTATTTTAATTAATTCAATTTGCAAGACCTAGTATTTATTTGCTATATATTCTTGTAGGAACTTAATCGATTAGAAATGGTGGAACTCATCTTTGATGACAACATGTAAGGTTCCCATGCCATTTTTTGAACTTAATTACTTTATATATATATATATATATATATATATATATATATATATATATATATATATATATATATATTGTTTTAAATATTAGCAAGATTTTATGAACTTTCAACTTTAATTGCAGTGAAACTATAACGTATGATGAAGACCATCCAGTTTATAGTGAACGTGTATATACATATATATATTAGTAGATTTGTTTCTTTTTTTGTAGCTCATGTGGACTCCAGCTAGGATGGAAAATTATAATTACCAAATAAATTAATTAGTTGTTTATTTCACAATTTAGTTAATAAGCACAAAAAGCGAACAATAGCTGGATGGAAAATTATAATTAATAAATAAATTAATTAGTTGTTTATTTCACAATTTAGTTATTAATAAGCACAAAAAGCAAACAAAAAGCGCACAAAATTATGCAGTTTGTGTAAAGAGTTAAGGAAAAAAAAACTCATTCCCTGTAAAATTCATCTACAAGACCTCATTACTTTTATTCTATCAAAAATGATAAAATCACAAATCATCCTCAGACCAAGACTTTGTCTACTAGTGTAGCCCTTCATTAGGTGTAACAACAAAATGACCTTCATTAGGTGTAACAACAAAATGAAAAAGCTAGCTTCGTGTTAACATCTACTTTTTTTCTTTTATTTTCTTTTTTGGTTTTCACGCTGCTCATTAAAGTTGCACCTTCTACAAAATATATTTGATGACTTTTGAACTAATTTAATTTATGTTTAAGAATAATATAATAATTTAACCTGTAGTTTTCCACAACCACACATCAAAACATGCAACATTTTGAACTAACCAATTTCAATTTAAAAAATCTCAATGGCCATCCTCCTCCCCAAGGATGAAAATATCGGTTTCGGTGGATATATCGGTAATTGGATTTTACGGATATATCGGATATATCGGAGATATATCGGTGGATATTTTTACATGAATATCGATATATCAAAAATTAATAAAAATACTTTAAATTGATGGAAACACTTTATAAAAGTGTAAAAATGACATTAATAATGAAATACAGACATTGATATTACATTGTCATGGTCTCTTCACCACCAAAATGAAGACGATGTGGCTCCATTGCAACATTTGATGAAGGATCCCATCTTGGCGAAGCACAATAACATACTGCCATACGTTCGATAATATCGGGCTATAAGATCGAATACGCCACGTATAAATGTCTTCACTTGCACCCACAACCTCTCCATGGATGGGAAATCGGGGGTTCACCCACATGTCGCTTTTGAAATCCTTGTTGCATTTGATATGGGATGTTGGAATGGCATTTGTTCAAGATGAGGATAATTTATCATTCCATATTCTTCATCACGAAGCGTCATGATTTGAAGAAGGCTGACCATAAGTCATTGTGTGGAGGAGGAAAATGTTACCAATATTGGATGAATCACTCAGATTGAGTGCCAATGCTCTGTAGATTCAAAACTGGGGCCGACAATGACCATTGTGATGTGCCATCCTTCGTTGTCGACCCTATATGGCTTCCAATGGCTCCAATACCCGCACCAGCCTCTCCTAGATCCGTGCGGGTCTCTTTCATCTTGTGTAGCATGTGTGAAATCATCTTCACCACTGAATGGACTCAATGGATATTGACTTGTTTGTTTTATCCGCACATTCCACCATCATTTCCAGTATCACTACCATCATTGGTCCCCTCTCCTCTTGAGCCATCATTGCCTGTAGTTGAAGTACCGGCAAAACTAGGTCTACTACTATGTTCAACACTTGAATCAAAAGAGGGTCGAGAATCAATACCGGCCGAACCGAAGTCTCTCATGTCTCGACCAACCACTATTAACTTCTTCTCGCATAAAACACTTGCCAACATCAACACCAGCTTCGAACATGCGCAGCGAATTGCGGATCAGATTTCCATCTTCATCATCCAAATGGAGAGTAGTCTAACCTATTGGAATAATTGATTATCCTCTTCTTCACCAAACTCCTACTAAATGTCGAGTAAATCAAGGTAATTCTTTCTCATGAACTTTATCCTCGACTCGCTTGCATATCACGTACTTTAGTTTCATGTTATAGTAACAAAAAACTAATTGTTGGAGCTTAGGGTAAGCAAGTCGATTTCTTTGTTTTGTATGTATTAGAGCAAATGTGCTCAATTTCTCTCACATGCTGAAGAAGATGCAGTTTGGGAAAGAACTTTAATGGCCAAATTCCTCAATGTGGGAGTGTGGTTTCCATACATAAACCACTGATTATCTGCCTGCAATAGTGCCAAGTAACATTCAAAATCTAATAATAACATGAAAATAGGCTTTATTTTATTGTTTTAATGAGAAATAACACTAACCAAAGAACCATTAAATTCCCCTCGAGGCTATTGTCGTTTATCACCGAATCCTCTCTTCTCGCATCTCAAACATTACAAGCCGTGGAATTGAAAATATACATGTCTAATCGCATAAGTGTAAGTTTACAATTAACTCAATCAGTTAATTAGATTTGTAAATCAAGTGATGTACCTCATTTCCAAAATTACCAATGCCCGTAGAAGTAGAAGATAATTCATGGTCATTTCGTGAATGTACTCTTGGAGTAACTCAGTGGTCACTACTAACTCCGGTGTCTATATTGAAACCTTGGATTCAAATAATATGCCGTAAAAGGGATTGTGGTCTGGGTATGTCATAAGAGGAAAATATACATTAAGTGTGATTATGATATCGCTTAGTTACTTGCTGCATGAAGAGGATGTTTGAGCCGCTCTATCCCAACGACCGCGATGATTGCTTTGACCCAATCTTTGGAATTGAGTTGATGTAAATTTTGCTTCACATTCGAATCAACTCATACACAAATGGCGTTGTTGGGATCGACTTCGTAATCAAACAATGCGAAGAACTCAGATATAGTGGCTCATATATTGATACTAGCTAGAGACCTTCTCCCAATATGTATGATCAAACATGAGCACTTCAACATCATGTCCAATGGTCGATCGACTGCTTAGAGAAGCCCATTCATCACCGATAAAGATCTTTCTTCAAATCACCCTCTTTTTAGAAGACTTTCTAGGGCGATGTAATTTGTTGCAAATCTGTTGCCCCCGGATCGACAATATCTCCACCACGCATCTTTCTCACTCTCTTCGCAAGCAACCAACCATGATTGTAGATGAAGCCGGGTGATTTTATGCGGCATTGGTAATTAATTCCGAAACGGTAACTCTTTTAGCAATGTCTTCAAACATCAAGTTAATGCAGTGTGCTGCGCATGGAGTCCAATATAAATTGTACTTCTTCATTAGCAACTTTCCCTCCTTCACAAATGCTGATCCATTGTCTGTAACAATTTGCACAACATTTGGTTCCACTCTACTTCCTTGATCACGTCCTTCAACAAACCGTAAATGTATTTGTTGTCCTTTATCTTGTTCGATGCACCGTCCGACTGGCGAATATCATAGCTTCTTCGGTCATACCATGAAATTAATAATGCTCAATTTCGTGGCCCGTCCATCCATCGCATATAATCGTACACCCATAAGTCTTCCATTTTTCCCTTTGATGTTCACATAATCTTCCATGTCTTTATACTCCATATCCAAGTATTTGTTTTGATTTCATACGGAGATGGTGGCTCTTATTCTCATGCCTACAAGTATGAATTAATGAAATGCACTATCTAGTTTTCAATTATAATATAAGATAATAATTTATTAGAAACTAAAAAGTGATTGTCACATACCAGCTTGTTGTGCACCAATAATCATGTTCTTGAAGTGGTGAGAGTCTGCTTTGTGAGGCGCAACACTCTCATATATGAAGAATTTGGCTGACAGTCGCTTTAATGCTTTTCGATTGAACCAATTTTTGAAAAGATTTTTAATGTTCTTTTGTCTTGCTGCCGAAGACTTGTATAATGATGGAGCAAGCGGTGGTGATGGATCCGATTGTCTCACACTTTGAGATCTTTGCATGCGCCTTGTTGGATTAGTTCGTTGCGGTTGTGAAGGCTCACCTGTTGTAATATCTCAATTAGATATCGAAGTAAATTCGTTTATTTAAAAAAAAAATATTTAATTTAAACATTTACCCATTTTTCTTTTGCCTCTCATAAATCCTTCTTTTGTCTGCCCATCCAAGAGCTTCTTGGATGCACGACATGCCGCTCGAAAATCAGCTCTTTCATCAGGGGTCATGTCACCCTGGATATTATATATGTTATCTTCCTCTTCTCTTCCTCCTCATCCTCATCATCATCATCAATGATGTCTATCGCACCTGTCAGGCTCCTGTAGTCAAATACAATATCTTCTATATCAGCTGCTTTCTTCGCTTTTTCTTTATTTTTCTGCTCTAAAAGTTGTTTCATTTCTTGTTTCACTTCCGGAGGCACATTTGGGCACTTTTTTGTATTAGAGTTGGGATCCGAATGTGACAGGTGATATTTAAAGCGAGTGATCCCACCACCAGATCACCAAAACCACAAATAATCGGCGACATTGCACTACTTCTATCTGATATGTGTGCAATATTTCCATGCTGGATCTCGACCTCCAATATTACTTCCACTAGCCATCCTATTATTATACAATTGAAAATGAATTTATTTTTATATAAAACAACAAATTTATTATATATATATATATATATACACAATATTAACTAATATATAACTTACTTTAAAATATTAACTAACATGAAAGATTAATTAATTTATTAATATGCATACATAATATTAACTAATATATAATTTATTAATATGCATACATATATAACTAACTTGTAGTTCTTTTAAAGAATTCACCACTATTTAATTTATTATAGTATATAAAACCATATTATTACATGATATTTTACCTTGTGTGCTTAAACTAATATATATTTGTATTTTATGCAATTTATAATCTAATGTCAAATTAAAAAAAAAAAATATATATATATATATATAGCATATATAGCATATATATATATATATATATATATATATATATATATATATATATATATATATATATATATATATATATATATATATATATAATAGTATATTTATTATAGTATAGTATATTTATTATAGTATATAAAACCATATTATTATATGATATTTAATTACCTTGAAGCTTAAACTAATATATATTTCTATTTTATGCAATTTATAATCTAATGTGAAATTATAAAAAAAAAAGTAATGTATATTTATTTTAAATAATACACCACTATTACATTTATTATAGTATATAAACCATATTATTATATGGTATTTACCTTAAAGCTTAAAATAATATATATTTATATTTTATGCAATTAATAATCTAATGTGAAATAAAAAAAAAAAACTAAAAGTATATTTATTTTATGAATACACCACTATTAAATTTATTATTGTATATAAAACCATATTATTATATGATATTTACTCTTAAAGCTTAAAATAATATATATTTATATATTTATGCATTTTATAATCTAATGAAATTATAAAAATATATAGTATATTTATTATAGTATATAAAACCATATTATTATATGATATTTACCTGAAGCTTAAAATAATATATATTTATATTTAATGCAATTATAATCTAATGTGAAATTATAAAAAAACTAATGTATATTTATTTTAAAGAATACAATCACTATTAAATTTATTATAGCATATATAAAACTATATATATATATATATATATATATATTTATTGTGTATTCTAAAGCTTAAAGCTTAAAATAATATATATTTATATTTAATGCAATTTATAATTCAATGTGAATTTATAAAAAAAAAACTAAAGTATATTTATTTTAAAGAATACACCACTATTAAATTCTATTATAGTATATAAACCATATTATTATAAGGATATTTTACCTTAAAGCTTAAAATAATATATATTTATATTTTATGCATTTTATAATCTACGTGAAATTATAAAAATATATAGTATATTTATTATAGTATATAAAACCATATTATTATATGATATTTACCTTGAAGCTTAAAATAATATATATTTATATTTAATGCAATTTATAATCTAATGTGAAATTATAAAAAAAAAACTAAAGTATATTTATTTTAAAGAATACACCACTATTAAATTTATTATAGTATATAAAACCATATTATTATATGATATTTACCTTAAAGCTTAAAATAATATATATTTATATTTTATGCATTTTATAATCTAATGTGTGTGAAATTATAAAAATATATAGTATATTTATTATAGTATATAAACCATATTATTATATGATATTTACCTTGGAAGCTAAAATAATATATATTTATATTTAATGCACTTATAATATAATGTGAAATTATAAAAAAAAAAACTAATGTATATTTATTTTAAAGAATACACCACTATTAAATTTATTATAGTATATATATATATATATATATATATATATATATATATATATATATATAGATAGAGATATATATATATATATATATATATATATTATGGCCTAAAGCTTAAAGCTTAAATAATATGGAGTGATTATATTTAATGCAATTTATAATCTACTCAGGAAATTATAAAAAAAACTAATATAAACTATAGTAGTATTATGAATTAAAATGTAAAAGTATCTAGGACTAATATTATGTTAACTATAGTAATATATATTTATCTTAGACTAATATATATTTGTATATTATTAAATTTATAATAATATGAAATTATAAAAACAAACTAGTATATAATTAACATAAATACAAAAATAAATGTAAAGTAAAAAACTATTAAATACACAAAACATAACACAATAAGAAGTAAGAACATACCTTAATTAATCTTGTTGGAAATTTTGAGCTTCAACCCTTAAACACCAAAATTTCCAATTTTTTTGGAGATATATAACAAAGAAAAAATAATTTTGAGATGAAATGAAGATTTGATGAGTAGAGAGTTGCAGAAAATAGAGTGATTTTTGAGAGCAGATTTATAGATTTTGGTCGTTGCCATAGAATGGTCAAAATATAATTAAGATTTAGCTCTAACCGTTGATTTAGTTTTGGTGAAAATCTGACCACGGATCTTCTTCAGCCGCTTTCGATCAATCCTCACCGCTGATCAAGCTAGATTTAATTTATGGTCGTTGATCAAAAATTTGACCGTTGGATCACATTTTAACCGTGAAATTCGCCGTTGATCAAACCGTATTCAAATTCACATCAGGACGGCCAAACTAGCCGCTTGAAAAGGAGGCTTGATCCGACCGTTTGATTTTCGCACAATGTGATTCGAAAGCCATAGAAGTAGCTATCGAGGATATATCGATCGACAGGCCGAAAATATCGCCGATATATCGCCGATATTTTCGATATATCGGCGATATATCTCCCAAAAATTCTCAAAAAATATTTCCCACGCGCGTGTCTCCCACGTGTCGATATTTCGACCGATATTTCGTCCAGATTCCGAGATTCAGCCGAATATTCACTGATGAGCTAATCATTTTTTTCCGATTTTTCCAGAAAACGACTTTATGTATCAAATATCGTTTCGTTAACTCCCGATACACGAAATATCGGCGAAATATCGGCCGATATTTCCGACATTTCAATCCTTGCTCCTCCCGCCATAAGACAAGATGTGAACCCAAGGCTGAATGAGAGTAGAGTCAGCCACAACCACACATCAAAACATGCAACATTTTGAACTAACCAATTTCAATTTAAAAAATCTCAATGGCCATCCTCCTCCCGCCATAAGACAAGATGTGAACCCAAGGCTGAATGAGAGTAGAGTCAGCTTCAACCACATTCACCTACAAGTGAGTATTGGTATGAAGTTACTACCCTAAGTTAAATTAATAACGATAGGTTTTATAAAACTAAATAATAATATTAATATATTTACTACAGACTTGCCTATATTGTTATCGCACTTCATACAGTAGAAAATATGAGTATTGACAATAGCTCCATTGACACATTCTTCACTAATGTATTCCGAGTTCAAGCAATGGACATGGTAAGAAGTCTTCACCCTCTCACTATAAAGTTGGAAGATAATAAGTCTACTAATAAAAATTGACCCAATTTTGACAGTCTAACTACATTAGTCGGTTGAGTTTGGGATGCTTTCCTAAATAGTCTCTGTATCATATTTCAATTTTTTTCATGGAAGTAGTGTTTTAAAAACCGGACTATATCGGCCGATCAGACCGATCCAACCGCTAATCTATCCCAAGCATTGTTTTAAAATCGATCAACACGGACCAGCTTCCAATCCATCGACGGCCACCGGTTCACGTCGCATCGTTCAACTATTGACCGATCGGACCAGTCCAACCATTGACCGGTCGGATCGGTCCAACCGTCGATCGGTCCCTTTTCCGATGTTATTCAATGCTTTGAAACACATTCCAAATGAAATCAGGTTGAATGTAGCGACAAATCCGCATGTTAGCCCGCTAAACCGGATAAGCTGCTTACTAGGTAGAACTAAACGATCTAACTCTTTAGCAAATGGGCATCATAAACTTCTGCTTTTCACGTGTGCACAACTTTGATTCCTGTTCTTGAATTTTTGTAGCTCTACTTAAAAGTTTTCATCCCTCCTCTCTCCCTCTCTTTCTCTCCCCCGCTTCTTGTTTCTGTCACTTTCTTAGGAAAATTTAGGGTGATGATCGATCCATTGGGAGCTTTCATCTTGAAACCTCTTTCATATGTCGGGTATTGTCTCGCGCACTCGACATCAAGCCACCAACTATCCTTCTTTCTTTTTCTAATGACTTTTCTTTTCCATAAAGCCTTTTCCTTTTATCTAAATATCTCGATATCAAAACTCAGTACTCTGAATCTATCATTCTTCCTTTCTTTCTAATGATGTTTCTTTCCATAGTTTTCTTCTTCTTGATCTAAATATGATTTCTTGCCTTGGAGTTCTTATTAAATCATTTTTGAATATGTTTAATTTATAATTAGATATTACTTAAGCTTTGCTTTAGACATTGTTCTTTTTAATCTTAAATTGTTACCTCTTTCATTTTTGTTTAATCGCTTTAAGTCTTTAAGCATCAATTTATCTTGACTTAAACATTTAGTTTTAAACATGATTTATGTTTATTTTCTTCTCAAGATTTAAGAAATCTTTTGACATTGGAAATTGCCTATGTGCAAAGAAGAAAAGGAAGGAGAAAATAAATAAAATTGGGTAGATATTTATGTTCCATAGAAATTTAATCTTTAAAGTAAGTGAACCTTCTTTGATAAGAAGATTGGGAGATTTAACCAACAAGATCAGCAATAAAAGAAAATTATAACATTTTGCATTATGGTGGATAAAGGAATATAATCAATCGTTTCAAGAAAAAAAAAGAAGAGAAAAATGGAAAATAAAAGGAACAAAGAGAAATGAAAAATAGAGAATAAAATTTGCTCTTATCTTTGGTATGATCAAAATATAGCTTTGTAAGTTTAAATCATGAGTAGTTATATTGTGTATGGTGATGATATCCTAACTGTACATTTTAGAATAACTCATTGATTTGAACATAAAACTGCATATTAGACTCGAGGCCTATTACCATTAATACATAGTCTTCTAGAATCTCAGTGAAGGTTTTTTTTGTTAGACTTAGTTAAGCCTATGTTATTAGTGAGTTATGGAATTCAAAGATTCTAGGTTTTTTTGTTTCTTTTTTTTTTTTTTTTTTCTTGAACCTTTTTGAATATTAGATATAATGTGTAATAATAATCAAATAGTATGTTACCATTGCCTATAAAAAAAGGATTAACAGTGACATGTCTTTTCCCACCATAGGAAAAATGGTTTTCCTCCCCTATTTCCCCATCTTAATTAGGAGTTGTAGTCTGTAGGAACTTGCCATTGCCATTTTGCAGTTTCTGGTTGTCATTTTGGGAGCTGTCTAGAATAGCACAACTTGTTAATTTCCTATCTATCAATAGTGCAGTTTACTATAGGTAGCATTATTAGTTTTCATGCGCCCACCCCTTTTAGCTATGTATCTAGAAGGTTGCAGCCAATTTTTCCATCTGATTCGTAGACTTGGATTATACAATCTAAACCTGAAACCAATTGTTCATTATTAATTTGACCTATATATATTTTGACATTTTGACATGTCTTTAAAATTCTTTTCAAAACTGAAGTTTATGAAACCTCACTCTATTTGCTTAATTTTCGTCTCTTTTCCATGTTCATTTTGACATCTAATTTTTTTTTTTGAATAACTAAAGGCTATTACAAATAGTATCTATCCCCACGGGGAATCAAACTCTTGCGGATGCCTATGACATAAGGCATTCTAACCAACTGAGCTATGGGGAATCTAATTAATGAAAATTAGATTGGAGGCTTATGACGACATTTGTTTGCTAGCTAATTGATTTGCCTTAGTAACACTAGCTAGCTCATGTACACGCTTTTATCCAAATTCTCCTAATCTTATGTTTATTATCACCATTGTTTTACCACTGCCTTATTCAAGATTGGCATTTCCGCTCTTCTTATATATGTATATGTTGATTCTTCTAATTATAGATTGATTTGTTATTTTAATTATAATTCAATTTGCAAGACCTAATATTTATTTGCTATATATTCTTATAGGAACTTAATCCATTAGAAATGCTTGAACTCATCTTTGATGACAACATGTAAGGTTCCCACGCCATTTCTGATCAATCAAAATTTGATCATTCATCTACTTCTTACTGCTATATATCTTTATGCTTTAATTTGAAGTTGTGGTTGTGGTTTAAACAATTCAATCATTTAAATATTTTTATTCACTAGAAAAATTACATCGGATGAGTATATATCAATTAGAAATCATGCACTCCTAACTGAGAATTCTCTGAACTTTCACCTGGGTAATAATCTGTACTGAGGAAGATGAAAAGAAAGCCCCCTGTTAAATAGGTAAATTTACAGAGATTTACTAATGTGATATTCATGGTGCTGGTGGATGGCATGAAGAAGGTATCTTGATATGGTTTGGTCCACCTAAGTTTTGAATTTTTTTATTATTTTTAGTTTTTTTAAGTGTAGAAAAGCTTTAATTTTTATAATATATATATATATATAGTAGGGTAAAGGTGCAAAACATCTTCCAATTCCTTCCACTTTCCTAAATATCACACATTTATACTTTAAACTTTTTTTTTGGTCCAAATAAACTTTTGTAATTTATTTTTATACCCCAAATTAACACTCGTCGGGACAAGCATCAAGTAGCTGATCAAACGACATTAAATGACTCATTAAACGCTGTCGACGTCCATGCAGATCATGGACCTACTGCCTCGCATTTCTCTTCCCTCATCTCTTCTCCTCCTCCCTAACCTGGATTGACCTAACTCTAAATTCACCCGTCTGCCTCATTTTTTATTTTTAACTCTTAATTTTTTATTAAAATTTTATTTTAGTAGTGAGCTGTTTAGCCCAATGAATCAGCCAACAAAAAATGGAAAAATAATGAAACAAGCTACAAAATTGGCTATTTCTCCAACAACTGTCAATTTTCACTAAAAAATTAAAACAAGAAAAAAAATCAAATTGATGCTTCCCAATCAATCCTTGTTTAGAAATAAATCAAATATATTCTTTTTTCCTTGTGACAGATCCAAGGATTAGAAAAGAAATTAACAATTTAATCTCAAAATTTTCAACAGTTATGAAAAATGAACACAATGAAGTTCTCAATGCAAGAGGAGCAATTGACTGATTCTATGACAGTCCCCAACAAATTTCTAAAACACAAAACATCAAATCATCATTTCCCCAATTATGTCTTGTACAAAACCAATAAACCCCAAGATTATCTCTCTAGAAAAGCTAATCATAATTGGGTAATGGAAGTTAGAGAAAATAAAAGAAACCAATATCTTGAACCTCATATTTTTCAGTAGTTTATCAAAATTATGATACAATAACTTAAAAGCCTATTCAAATATAACCCTATTATGATACAATATTACGTAGGGACTCAAGCTTCCTCGCTTACAAAGATAACCCTATTCAAATATAACAATTTATAAAATATTAGTAAATAAATTATATGAGTAAATAAATTATATGAGCACATAAAAAAGTTATGATTTTAAAGTCATTATCATACTAGAAACACTTGACTCAGAGCTATTAGGCTAGGTAAGTGAGTAAGAAATATGCATAGAATCATGAGTATGTGTTGTTGCCCCATGGTTGAAAATATCAGGTGCAATCACTTGTTTGCTTACATGACGATGAGATACATTCATTACCATAAGATTGTCAAAATAACAAAGTACAATATGAACAATTGATGAAAAAAGTTAAATCAAAACTACTATCAGCAAATTAGAAGTAAAGAAAAACAAGAGAATTGAGGTATCAATAAGAAAATTCTATTAGAAAAGAAAAAATAGGAGAATTACAATTCTTTCTTCCATTCAATAAGAGAAAAATTAATCATCTATTATTTCTTCCTCTTCTTTAGGATGGTTTCTCCTAAGACATCATTTCTATTCCACACAATCGTATCTTCATCAACCAAATCTGAGAGGTAAGTGATCATATCATATGATTCAGTTTGTTGAAATGGTTTTGGATCATTAGATATTTCTTGCTCATCTGATACAAATCTCGTGATTGTGTCTCTATGATAGTATACCAATTAAATTCATTTGAGTTCTCTGCATCCTTCAAAAAGCTATAATTTTTTTTTCAGATTCATTAATTCAATTATAATTTAACACATGTGGGATTCTCATGCTGGTAACAAATGAAGTAAAGGTCCTCTAGATGAGTTCATGAGATCCCAATTCTAACATGTGCATTAGTTGTTGGGTTATTTGAATTCTTTCTAACATTACCAAGTCCTTGTTCCTCTTAGCTTCCCCCCCTTCTCAATTTCTGAGATTAAAAAAAAAAAGAAAAGGGAGACAAATACAGTAATGGACTGACTACTACTACTACAACTGCTTCAGGCAGAGGCTTCAGCACACCAGCAGACTATGTATTTATGTCTTGGAGATTCAATTCTTCATCATACCCTCCTACCCATTTATGTTTTTTTAAACTCTCTTGTTCACAATAAAGGTCTTATTCATGACATCATAACCACTCATCCATTTATAGTTGCTGAAACCAATTTACCCTTTAACTAATCTCTTAATATCAAATACCTAATTTAAATATACACATAATTATACTTTTTGTCAAAAGGGAAAAGATTTAACTCTCTCAACTAATTCCCTTAAAATTCTTATACCTGCTATACATATATTGAGTAAAAAGTTAAAATATTTTAAACTTATCAATGTGCTGTTAAATATAAGAAATTTCCATTTTTTTTAAAAGAAAAATATTGGTATATGATGCTATTTAAAAATAATAATAATAATATATGTTTTTATGTTATTTTTATCTTATTTCACAAATTAAATATAAATATGTTACTCTCAAAACACTGGTATCCTAAGATTTGTATATTTTAAAACCATGCATTCATAACTATTTTTTTGTCTTTCTTATTTTAGCAATTTCAAAAAATAATAATAGCAAAATGAAAAAAAAAGATAGAAAGGGAGGGAAAATATCTATATATATATATATATAGATATATAGATATATAGTAAGTAGGTTGCAGTGTTTATGGGGATATTTGGGAAGGATTCTGTAAGATGGAAAGAGGGTTAAGGCAGAATGATAAAGATTAAGATGAAAGCTTGGAATAGCAAACTAGTAATATATAGAAAACTAGTAAAACTAGTAATATATAGTAATACAAAGGGAAATTACAGCAGCAGGACAAACAAACATTACAGCAAAGCAATGTAGAAAGTAACAATTAAATTGGCTACTTACTAGGCAATAAGAAAGGGCAACACGGTGAGCATGAAATTCTCGTATGTGAAAGTTGCGGAACCAGAGCACATGCTATCCTTCTCCTTGAATTTCTCTGTCAGCCCCTGTCCAAGTGTGTCAACCAAAATTTATTACTCCAACCATATATCAGTCATTACTTGTCCTTTTTCAAAACCCCAAGACTCAAGATTTAAAAATATGTAAACTTTTGATAAATTTTGATTATATTCTACATTTTATTTTATGTAGAACCAATAATAAGAAAATCATTTTTCTAAGCATTTTTTTTCCTTTCCCCAAACGGAGACAAAGTGTGTTGATGAAAAACAACCACCACCACCACCACCACCACCACCCCCCATACTACTTGGATGATTTATAGATGCTCTTTTGAAGAAAAATAAGAATTAATCAGCAGGCAGCACTGGTAAGGTAAGTCAGTATATACAAACATTTTAGACACCAGATTAGATAGCGTTATGTTATAACAAAATATAATTCTAAGAGTCTAAATTGTTATGGGCTTACCTTAACCGTGAGACAGCACCTGCATGCAAAAAGATATATGTTGATATAAGTAATAGAAATTAGGATCAGCGAAAAAGTATAACCCAAAAAGAAAAAGGAAAAAAAAAAAAAGACATACTCAATAAAATTATCATATTCAATGGCCTTGTTTCTGCCTCCACTCTTATCAAACTTGGAAACAAGCAAATCCAACACCACTGGGGAAACAGCAAATCCTAGGTTCATCAGGGCCTCTCTCAGCTCCCCAGCATCTATTTTCCCAAGCATGGTCCCTGTCAAATCTCCTCTCTAAATATTACCTGACAAAATTTGCAAACCCAGCTCTAGCTCCAGCTCTAGCCCCATCATCCAATTCAACAAATAATAATAATCCCTAAATTCGGAATACTTGTGCCCTTATTTACTGCTACTAATTACCCTCCAGTTCTGAAGACTGTAAAACACAGCTGTGAATTCCTTTGGCCCTGTTTTTCCATTCATGGGAAAAAACAAACTTATATTATTAATAAAATAATTTAGTACAGAGGAGGAGGATCCCCACTCCCACGTGCCCCCACATCATGATCTACAAACAACCGCGTGGAATCTGGAAATCATAAATCTCACTAATATTATCACCTTACCACGTCCACGTGCTTTACGGAGGGGAGGGGTATTCTAATCATTTTAACAACGCTGTTTGGAAAGGAAGATATTTTATTAAGTTTTTTCTAGCCCTACAATAATATAAGTTTTCTTTTCAAGCTCTGAAACCCCCAAGAAAAAAAACTCACCGATCGTTCGGGCATTGGTGTTGGTGAAGAGATACATGAGAAGGTGAACGGTTCGGAGGCTGAACTTCTGATTGTACGAAGACAAGGCCCCCTGCAATTCCTTGTCGTCTATAAACCCACTACCATCCTGGTCCGCCATCTGGAAGCATGCCACCACGCTGGGGTCCGTTCCCGGAGGGAAAGCCGACGGCACCAGCGACGCGAAGGGGCTTCCGTACGCCGGAGCCGACGGCGGGTACCCTCCCATGGACGCCGGCGGAGGTTGGTGGCTGGATCCTCCGTGGCCGTGGGGCTTGTTCTCCTTATGGGGTTTCTCTCCTGGCCCTGCTGCGTACGGTGCCGATGGCGCGCCATAGGGTTGCTGCCCTTGTTGCGCCGGCGGCGCCGCGCCATACGGACTTGCAGCATAAGGTTGCGCCGGCGGCGGCGCACCGTATCCGTAGCCCTGCCCTGGTGGCGCGTGTGGATATCCAGACATTTTTTTCCCTTTCGTAAAAGACGAATTGAGGGTTTCCAAAATAGTAGGGTAGGCTATATAGAATTGAAGTCTAAAATTTTGGTACTCAACTTCTCGAATATAACTAAAATGCCATTTCCTTAACGCGTCATTTTTAAACGTCAAAGGATCGCCGCATTTCACGCACCGAGAACACGATTAAAACACGAGATAAAAAAACATATTCAATTTCAGATTTTATGTTAAAGGAATTTATAATGATAAAAAAGAAAAAAAGAAAAAGAGAATAACTAATCATAATTTGTTTTAATCAATTAATTTTATTATTTTGAAATTTAAACAACTAAATAACTAAATAAATCTTTTATTTTCTCAAACTTCGTGACAAAATAATAAAAGTATAATCTTTATATAGTGCGTCAACAGCCAACAGCTCTGATCCCTTCAATTAAAGACTAACCCCTAACATATTCCATTTCGTATCTAGTGGACCCCGCCATTAATTATGCCTCCTAAATTATCAATATTCAATTCATTGGGCAATCAATATATAATCACTAAGTGTTATATAAATATTATTTAATATAATTAAAATATCAGTATATATATATATATATATATATATTCTCATATTTTGTTTATTTGATATTATAAGTGAATTAATCATCATATATAAAACTTATTATAACAATTTGTTTACAATTCAAACATAAAAATTTCGTATTTGTACGATAAATTCGACCGTACGAATATGACGCTAAACCCAAATCGTAGGGGACCCAACCCAATTCGAGAAAGCACATACTCATGAGGATCAATCCATTAAATGGTCCGATGATATTTCTGGAATTTTTCAATTTTTCAATATGTCAATTCATAATTATGAGACTTTATCTTAAAAGTAATGCTAAGTATTTTTTTCTAACTCGCTCATGATACTGGGCAGAATACGGAATAGCTATCGTTAATGCGATAAATGACTTTATAACAAGACTTAAGTAAGACGTGACTAATAATTATCGTGAGAAAGCCATGCTGCCAGCTTATTCGTAACGCCTATAAAACAAGACTCAACTTTGCAGCCAGCATCGACAAATCAATCATCAACTAACACTCAAAATATAGCATTTCAACATTCCTTTTTTTATTTCCACTAGTTCATCAACCATACTTTCCAGATTTTTAGTTTAGTTACATGTTTTTCATAAACATCTCACATTTGCCATCCAAGCATTTCACGCTTTCGCTTGTATTTCATTTTCAATTATTCTACAAATGAAATTTGTTATATTTCAAGCTAGCTTCATGGCGAACCAATTGCTCGTCCTGACTCCTCCCGGCATCCGCCGTGACAATGCGAACTCGTGAAAAGGGCGATCCGACGTACGCGGGTCGACCAAGCCCGATGATTAAGTCAAGAATATGGAGAGGAAGAAGGAGAGGTGTTGACATGTGAATTGCATCCTTTTCTCGTGTGGATTCTCTCCCAACTTATAGGTCTTATTTACAAATCTCCGTTTATTTTGTGGAATAATATTCATTTTTCCTTACTAAGGATTATCCTTTACGGGAGGCATCCGTTTCCTTATCAAGGATTATCATTTTGGCGGATAATATACGTTCCTTATCGGGCGATTATCCTTTGGATGATAATATATGTTTTTCTTTTCATTATTAAGAGAAATATTCTTCCAAATAAACAGATTTAGAAATTAGGAAACTCAGTGATAAATATATATTTTGCGTATTCCTTCCACATGCAGCCGAGCGTCTGTGGACTTTGCATCCCACACTCTGCCTTGCGACTATACTTTCCAGCTGGCTCCCCGTGGTGGGTTTAGTGTAGTGGGCCGCCTTTGGGCCGCCTCTAAGAGGCGCCAGCAATCACACGTGCACCGGCCCATCGAGCAGTGGGTCCGGGCCTAAAAGTCATGGTACTCCATTAATGCCCCCCTTTCCCTTGGCCAGTTACTGATACTTTTTCAATCCTGAAAATATATGTTTTTAAACCTTGAGCCGAGAAAGTTGAAGGATCGGGAGCACTAATGCACATCGAACGTTGTTCGTGATATAAAGACGCTGCGAATCAGATATTTCTCAACATCGCCGATGTCTCGAGATCATTGAGAGGAGCGAATGAGCCCTCTTGTCCGCTACAACTCGCAGGAGTTAGGCTCTAACCCCTTTCCTTACATAGCTCCTCCCCGCCATACCTCGTCCTGCTACTCGTGGAGGTCGCTTCGGGGTGAACATTTTGTTCTTGTCGACCCTCGTAGTCAATCTCTGGTGAATCCCCTTCCTGTTTTCTGTGGCCTACAGAGCCTCTGCCGAGATCACGATGGCCTTAGCTAGCTTCATTCAAGTCTTATCACCACCTTTAGGGAACAAGACTCACAGCCGCCCAAGTGCGAAGAGAAAGAATGCACAAGCTAGAGCCACAAACTGGGCCTTTATAAATTGCCGGCTTAGAGCTGCCTAAAGACTGGCTGAAGTGCTGTGACGGCTTAGAGTCCGAAAAGTCCGCATCAAGGAAGTGCCAGACGACGAGCTAAGTCCGACACAAGAAAGTGTCGCATGGCTTAGAAATTGTCGATCATTGGGCATTGGGCCATCTAGACTTTAATATGAGCCTACGGCATTATCATGTTCTCGGGGCCGGACAGGCATTTAGCGTCATCCGAACTTTAATCTGAGCCGGCTAGGCATTAGCCATGCTCGGGCCGGATAGGGAATTTAGCGTCATCCGGACTTTAATCTGAGCCTACTGGAATTAACTATGCCATGTGATAAATATGTAGCGCCATCCGGCTTTATATGTTTCATTGGGAATCAACCATGCCGGGCCTGGATAGGCTTCTCATGTAGCACATCCGGGCTTTAGTCCGAGCCGGGCCGGGAATTAACTACGTGGCCTGATAGATCATGCAGCGCCCATCCCAAGCTTAGTCCGAGCCTACTGGCATTAGCCATACCGGCCTGGAGAGGTCAGGAAGGCCATCCGAGCTTTAGTTTGAGCCGGCTGGGAATTAACCATGTCGGGCCGAATAGGTCATGAAAAGCATCCGGCTTTGAGCCACCGAATTAACTATGCCTGGCCTGATAGGTAATGTAGTGCCATCCAAAGCTTTAACCGAGCCACTGCATTAACCATATCGGGCCGTATGTGGCATTTAGCGTCATCCCGGACTTTAATATGAGCCGCCAGAATTGAATCCATACCGGGCCCTGGAGAGGGCTCGCGTAGCGCCCATCCGGCTTTAACTTGTTTCCTGCTGGAGACCCAATCCATGTCGGCCGACAGGTCATTTTACCGCGCGCCACCGACTTTTAAGTCGACCTGGGCCAGATGTGATCTATGCCGGAGCCGGACAGCTCGGGCCTTCCCCGCACCACTCCCGATTTCAACTGACTACCTAGATATGATCTTATGCTACTGATAGGTTAGTTTCCCCGCGCCAATTCGAACTTTGTCGACTAGCCAGATGATCCATGTCACCGGGACATGCCGCCTTCCGCGCCACCCTGACTTTTGCTGATCACCCAGATGTGATCTATGGGCCGGGCCTGACAGCCGCCTTCCCTGCGCCTAATTCTGACTTTGAACTAACTGCTTTTGGGATGTGATCTAGCGCCGGGCCAGATAGGCTCGGGCTCCCCCGTGACCACCCGACTTCTTTTAAGTCGACGGCTAGGATGCCTGGTCTATACGCCGTACAGCCATTCCATCGCACTATCCGAACTTTTATGGGCTAATAAAAGATTGATAGAGGATATTTTAAAGGAAGCTTTATTGATAATACCTCTTATAGGTTCGCGGATTTCTCCTATCTGAGTTCGCAACTGGTCAACATGACTTTGCAACTCCTTCTTGTTCCTCCTTCTTCCTCTTCTGCCTTGACGCCAATGGAGGAATTTATCTTCTGGCGATTGGATCACAAAGTTGCATGACATCGCGGATCAGCCTTTAAGAATCGTGATGTGGAAACGGGATCGACCGATTTCAGTGACACACTCATCACTGTCTGAGCTAAGCTCTTGCCAATCGTCACTGAGACTTTTTGTTCGAGTTCCCACGCATCGCGCCAATTGTAAGAACCAATTTTGTTCGGCCTCGACCGGCATCTATCGCAGACAATGAACTCCGCAGTGCGGCGATCCGACGGCAGGGCGCTGCTTCTCCAATGATTAAGTCAGCAATATGGAGAGGAAGAAGGAGGAAAGCTGGATAGTAGGAAGGCATCCCTTTTCTCGTGGGATCTCCCAATTTATAAGCCTTGCCTCCCAAATCTCCGTCTCTTATTCTTGGTGATAATATCTGTTTTTCCTTACTAAGGATTATCCTTTTATGGGATAAGATCCGTTTTTCCTTATCAAGGATTATCATTTCAAGGGATAATACATGTTTTTCCTTATCAAGGGTTATCTTTTTAAGGGATAATATATGTTTTTCCTTATTAAGGAATATTCTTCCAAATAAATGATTTAGAAATTATAAACTAAGGATAAATATCTATTTATATTTTCCCATATGCAAGGAGGTGGCCTACTGGGGACTCCTGGGTGAGATCCCACACTCGCTCTTGTGGACTATACTTTCTGGTGGGTTCCCCAAAGGGTTTAGGCTAGAGCGGGTCGCCAGGTCAGCTTCATGAGGCGTCAGCAGCGCCCGCGCATCGGCCTATCGAGTATCGAGCAAAGGGTCCTGGGCCTAAAGTCATGGTAACGACAAATTATTACAATTTTTCTCTCACTCAACATACGAATTTTCAATCATTTTCCACTTAAATTCTAGGGAATTATCAAATGAACTAGGAAATCCATTTTTCGTTTGATTAAAAGTTAGATTTCGACACAGTTTTAGTTTAAAAATACTATAACATTCATCAATTCTTATAAGCTTTATATGTCTTATCAAAACCGAGAAATACAATTTTAAAATTTGAATGATCTATAGCCGAAAAGCACATTATGGTTATATTATTATTATTATTATTATTATTAAGGGTAGCCACCTCGGCTCGGCACCATACTGACAGAGGTTCTCAAGAGGTTTGTTGCAAAAGTGTGAACCTCCATCACTGATTATGGCTTTGGGGACCCCAAATCTAGAGAAGATGTTCTCTTTTAAAAATTTCAATACGCTTTAGTGGATCTCGTCTCTACATGGTAATCGATTTGACCTATTTGACATGTAGTCAACCCCCACGAGAATGTATGTGTATCCGAAGGAAGTAGGGAATGGTCCCATGAAGTCGATGCCCCATATGTCAAATAACTCAACAACCAAAATAGGGTTCAGTGGCATCATGTGACGACGAGAGATTTTCCCCAACCTTTGGCATTTGTCGCATTGTTTGCACATGGTAAAGGCATCTTTAAACAAAGAAGGCCAATAAAAACCTACCTGCAGCACCTTCATAGTCGCTTTCCTGAGGCAAATGAATCTTCACATGGATCATGGTAAGTAATGGTATACCTTCGTTTCTTCCTCTAGAACGATTGCTGGATTATTTGACAAGACAAGATTTGAACAAATAGGGTTCTTCCTAATAGTAGGAGTGGACTTTTGCATGGAAGAACCTCTTGTCCTGTGTTGTCCACTCTGTTGGCAACTCCCCTGTTACCAAAAAGTTGGCAATGTGGGCGTACCAGGGAGCACTGCTCCACAGTGAGTAACGACTCCTCTGGGAATTCATCATGGATGGGAGGGGTGTGGGTGTTATGTGCTATAGTCAGTCTGGAAAGATGATCGGCAACAACATTTTCCACTTCCTTCTTATCCCGAATCTGCAAGTTGAATTCCTGTAGCAAGAGGACCCATCTGATAAGCCTAGCCTTGGCATTTTGCTTAGTGAGCAGATATTTCAAAGCTGAATGATCTGTGAAGATAATTATATCTTACCCAATCAAATATGCACGAAACTTGTCCAAAGCATAGACTACTGCCAGCAATTCTTTTTCAGTGGTAGTATAGTTCCTCTGAGCTTCATTCAATGTTTTGCTAGCATAGTAAACCACATACGGTTTTCCCTCTTCTCTTTGTCCAAGAACTGCTCCGACCGCGAGGTCACTTGCATCGCACATAACCTCAAAAGGCAACTGCCAGTTAGGGGCCCTCACTATTAGTGCAGTGGTCAAGTAAGTCTTTAGTTCTTCAAACCTTTGTCAGGGTATCTTTCCCATTCGAACTTCTAGCATCCTTTTCTAGAAGCTTGTAAAGGGCTTGGCAATTTTTGCAAAGTCCTTGTGGAGGAACTCTCCTGTAGAAGCCTCGCATGCCCCAAGAACTCGCCATTGCCTTCACATTGGTGGAGGGTAATGAGATCGGGCCCACTTTGTCCCTGTCCACTTCAACTCTTTTAGAAATGACATGTCCTAACACTATTCCTCGTCTACCATGAAGTGGCACTTTCCCACTTTAACACTCGTTATTTCAATGCACCTTCGCAAGACTCCGCTCCTAAATGGATGAGGCATTCATCAAAGCTCTCCCATAAATCGTGATATCGTCCATGTAGACCTCCATAATGCGTTCTACTAGGTCACTGAAAATGCTGAGCATACATCGCTGGAACGTAGCAGGGGCATTACACAGTCCGAAGGGCATCCTTCTGTAGGCATATGTGCCAAAGGACAAGTGAAGGTAGTCTTGTCCTGATCTTCTGCAGCAATTTCAATATGGAAATAGCCTTAATAACCATCCAGAAAGCAGTAGAAGGGGTGACCTGAAATTCTTTCTAGGAGTTGATCCATGAAGGGTAGAGGGAAGTGATCTTTTCTAGTAACCTCATTCAATCTTCTCAGCACCAAGATATACCTCTAGCGCCTCAGGGTAAGGCGTGAGCATCTCCTCCCCTTTTGCATTTTGCACTGTAGTGACTCCTGATTTCTTGGGCACGACTTGGGTTGGGCTCACCCAAGTGCTGTCAGATATGGGGTAGATAATACCGGCTTGTAGCAACTTCAAGACTTCAATGCGAACCACCTCCTACATGTGGGGATTCAATCTCCTCTGTGGCTGCCTAATAGCTTTTGACTCTTCCTCTAAATAAATGTGATGAGTGCAGATTGTTACCGATGCCTTTTAAATTAGAAATTCTTCTGTACCCTAAAGCTTGCTTTGTTACTTCGAGGATTCAGAGCAGACTGCCTTTCCCGTGGAGGTCGTAGTGATGAAATAATAATCGGATAATCGCTGGTTTTCTTCCAAAATGCATATTTCAGCCTACAGCAGGGCTTGAGATCCAAATTTGTTGAGATTCATTTTCTTCCTCTCCACTAATAGAGGAGAATTTCAGCCCTTTTTCCCTCTAGTGGCCATACTACACTCAAGCTTCGGGTCCCGCTGCTTCTATAAGGTCAAGCCGTATTAACCCGGTTCGGGCATATCTTGCACTGGGCCGTCGCTGGCTTGTTCTTCAAGGATTGTGTCTATTACGCACACTTCCTCACAGTCATCTTCCATGGGTTGCATATGCTTTCTACTAAAGTGGAAGATATTAAGTTCCAAGGTCATGTTCCCAAAGGTGAGTTGCATAACTCCATTTCGGCAATTTATAATGGCATTCGAAGTAGCCAAGAATGGCCTTCCCAAAATGATGGGTACATGGTCAGTCCCTCACAAGAATCAATCTTGGTCAAGTAATTACAAAATCCAATCGGATAGCAGAATTTGTCCACTGTATTAGAGCATCCTCAATAGTCCTCTGCATTTTAATAGACCTATCAACTAGAGATAAAGCAGGATGGAAGCTCTACTTTTAAGTTCTCCCCAAACCAAGCTATTTTGCACATTGAATATGGCAGGGTCACTAGCTCCCTAAGTCTAGTAGTTGTTTTTCAACACAAGTGCCTCTTTAAGTATTAATCGAGATAAGGGATACCTGATTCAGATTTCACCGTAGTCTTACACTCAATGATAGCACTAACTTGCTCAGTTAAGAAGGCCTTCTTATTGCCATTTAGACCCCTCTTCACTATGCATAAGTCTTTCAAAAACTTGGCATAAGTTGGGACTTGCTTGATCATGTCAAGAAAAGGGATGTCGACTTCACTCGCTACAAGACTTCCACATTTCTATCTGGAATGATGCTTTTCTCGCTTCCTCAAGCCAGGGAAAATGAGGGGTTACACTCTTATTCTCTGTATCCCTTTAGTGCCTCATCCTCCGGCCAGTTCAACCACTGATTCTCCCACCGATCGGTGGGTTGGACGATTTGACTTCTACCACTCGAAGGTGACTACCGCTTTTACTTCATCAATTTCGAAGATCGCTGCCGGCGCAGCTTAATTCATGCATCCCCTGATTTGGTTGTGTTTGAGATGGAACTTCCCTTCGAGAACCTCGCTTCCGTTGGGGTCAACCTTAAAATTGAGTATCGCAGGGTTTGTCGAGCTTTTTCGTCTGAGTTGTTCTAATGTCTCAATTTTCCGAGCGGCCCCAGAGCATTAATCGCTTGTTCTTCCACAAAGCTACCTACAACCTTGCTTAAATTGAGGATGGCTTGGCTCAACAGGATGAGGTGTGTGCTGCTGTTGCCTAGAGGTGGACCATGTCGTTGGTGCCGCCGTGCTCCCGGGGAACATATGTCTGAGGTACGAGGCTTCTAGGAAAGCGTTTAGGTGGTTCCTCTAGCTGGGGCTACAGTGCCGCCATGTGGAGCGCTTTGCTGGGTATTATTTGACCTAATTATGTTTGCTTGTTTCGTGATCAAAATCCCCAATGAGATAAATTGACAGTTTGTTCTCTAAAATTAAATGACTGCATCAAGCATGGTTCGTCAGGTGCAGGATTTTAGTCACGCTGTGACTTTATGTGTAGCCTCTTTCCCCTCTCCAATTCTTTCCACCCTCCTTGCCAAGGTGATACCCAGCCTTCGCCCATAACTTCTTAGAGGGAGTACATGCCTCCTCTCATCTGGGGGTCGGGCCTTATCTCGTCGGGCCCTAGATTTGGTTTATCCTAACCTTCGAGGTCTCAAATGATGAGTTAAGGAAATCCACTTGCCCCATCCTGGGCCTTGCTTTCAGAAGTCCCCACACATTGTTTCACTAATCGTTTGCATGAGGAGTACATTCCATCATAAAATGGTTCACCAAGATCCACGACAAATCCATGCAGCGGGCATGCACCGATGGCTCTTGGGCGTATCTCTCCTAAAGACTGTAGAACTCTCATGAGTCAGTGAAGGTATAGATCTTCTTCAAAATTGTTGGTCTTGTGAGCACTAAAGAATTTCTTCAAAAATTCTGCCTGCAGCTTTGCCCAATTCCTGATGGTTCTAGGCCTTAATGAATTAAGCCATTTCTGCTTTCATTTCTTTAAGGGTCAAGTGGGAAGGTTTTTACCTTTAGCACTCCATGTCGATCGTATTCTCCTTTGCCACAGTACACTTCCCCTCGAACTCCCCACACTGTGACGGATTCTCATTCTTCCATACTGACAAAGGTTGGGGAAAGCAGGGCACCAGGTCCTCACAGCACTTCCCTCAAATAGGAATTACGCATTGAGGGTGCACTCACCCTCGGGTGGGTGTATGTGGATCCTCATGGATCGATAAGCATCGGACCTCTCGACCCTCATTACCGTGGTCAAGCCCTCGTGTGGAGGTCGATCTCAATACCGTGGAAGACTAACTTCACAAAATTTCTATTCAACCGATCACCGAACCTATGCAATCAGTCACAAAGGTTTGTTTTCCATATAATCGCATAAACTTCTCTGTACACTACACAACAGCAAGAACCCAATGCAAAACAAGACTACCAAAAGGGTTAAGGTTAGCTAAAATCAAAACAAAGAAAAACAGTATGTGCAGGAAAAAATTTCAACTCCCCAACAATGAACTGCAAGTGGGGAAAAATGGTAAAATAAAAAAAACGAGAATTTATATACACTTGTGATGGATCATAAGTTCACAGCTTCATCTTACTCGGGGCACCATCCTCGTAACGACGCCATTTGATTCGCATGCAAAGTAGGTGTCCTGGAATCAACAAAATTTATCCTAGGTTTACCGTCAGAATGAAGCATCGCAAAGATAAAATGTCTGTGTGGTCGAACACTGACGGGTTTTCTTCGTGAGACGAGAGATGCAGTTGATTGAAATGACATTTTCTGGATTTTAGGGTTTGTGTAAAACAGTGTAGGTGAATGGTGGCAAACTGAAAATAAAAGTGAAATAAAATTTGAAAAAGAGGTCCTTGAAGTCTTGGGCCACTGGTTTAGGGTTCTAAGGCATTTCATGTTCTAGTCATTTCGTGGCTGATAATGGCATATAATCATTTCTCGAACCGGATCTTCATTTGGTAGTAAAACCTAAACCCTAAAACTATTCCCTCTTGGTACATAACATTTAATAGGTATAAATGTTCTTGACAGTGCATACACGTCTCATAAAACTACCCTACAACAACCATTAGAGACAACTAATCGGATAATGATCTAAAGGAAAGCATCCAAAGCAACCAAAAAAGCTTCCAAATACATGTCAGGAGTGTAGGTTTAGGAGAGGGATTCTAACCTAGAGTGAGATGCAAGGAACCTAAATACCCATAAATGCAAGCATGAAAAACATGAGAACATGTAACTTACCTTAAAACCTTCACTCCAAAGAGCCCTCCTTCAAGGATGAGGGGGTTTAGCTGGGCATGCCTTGATTTGTCATCATCAAGTGCGTTCGATGGCGAGAAAATGAAAGAAAGTGGAAAGAAAATGAGAGGAGAAGAAGAAAAAGCTGGAAATCGAGCCAAAAAAGTATTTTCTATCAATAAAGATTGATTTGATACAGAAGCTTGACTAGCTTTTATAGTGCTCGCAGTGCGGATATTACAAAATTATGTGAAGGACATAAAAAATACAGCAGGGTAATTTTGTACAAAGCCAAACAAAAAGCGGGCCGGGCAGCAAATCAAAGTGGCAAGGCAGGTGTGTCGTGATGGTGCGTACCGCACTCGCAAATCCTTGTTCCTCCTTCTTCAGCAGTTTGCCCCGGGCCATCTTCCTCTAATTGATGCGCAGCTTCTCGAACTCGCTCGGATTCATCGTGCCTCGACCCGACCAAGATAAAGATGTGTCGGCCCGCAAAACTACCAAGATAGCTACAAATGCGCTTAGTAATATAACCCGGTGATGTATCCCCTCCTGTTTGATAGAAATCGGCCAAGAACTCCATAGTAACCTCCTCAAATGAAGCTCGCCGACCGATAAGTTACGCGAAGTTAAGCCGTAAAATCGCTTGAAATTGTATTTGGAAAACGTGGGTTATAAAATTTTTTCACTTTTCTATCAAAAATCACACCTTTAGATTTGTATTTAAAAATCCTAAGCAGCATAACGACCACCTGGTTGCTTCCAAAATACAAAAATCACCAGATAAAACAATATACACCCCCAATGTTTTCCAAATGTCCAATCCATAACAATAAAGGACCTCCGGGTCCTCATCAAACATAAGATAAGGATCAACTTAAAATAAGTTTATCGCAACCTCGTTTTTCTCAAACCATGCACATGCATATTTTACAAAAAGATATTTATATATACAAAATGTCACATTTTAAGTTTACTAGTTTTAATTTACACTTTATCTTATATATAATCACAACACAAATAGCCTAGGATGAGATCCGAAAAGATCTTTCGCTTCAAAAAGACCGTGACTAAAATTATTTTAAAATAGAAAACTCGTGGAGCCAAACCCGCCTGAGTACTATAAGTTCTAAATGTCATTGTCAATGTTTCAGACTCTCCTAATATGGAAAATTCTTTACATAAATGGTTGTAAAATCGTTTATGAGAAAATCGAGTTTTTGCTTATGGAAACCATTTCAAAACTGCTCAAATCAAGCTTCGCCACAAAACTGCTCAAAACTATTTCTACCGCCAAAACTCGTTTCGAAAACTATTTATGCCGCGAAAAACTCAAGCTTCAAAGGGTGGTTAATATCCGAAAGTGCTATATCAGAATCAAGTACCAACCACTCGTGGCCCATTTTATGAACACACTTTAGATCACATGTCTGAACTTAATCTGCATCGGTAAATGAACCCTCGAATACCCACTTAATATGGTCCAAGTGAACACGCGAAGGATCTATATGTTACAACGGAACTCCTGAATCCAAAATGCCTCTGAGGGAACCTCAACCAACACCTCATCGCTATACTGCTTCACATTTAACTATATAATTCCTCGAATGTGCAAGAGGGCGACTCACTATATAAATATATACTGCATCTAACTCCCAATCGTCGACTGTGCAATATAGTTAGTCATAATATCCCATAACATCATGCACAAATCCCAATACATCCGATCGAAATCGAAATGTGCCATCTAGGTTTTGCTAAACCAGCTAAAACTGCTTCTTAAATAATCGAAATCGAACTCTTTTCTCACGAGTATAACAATTGGGAGGTAATAAAAATGCTTTATAAATCTATTTTCAAAGCACTTTACAAACTCAGAATTTTAAAACACTTCGCTTTAGAAAATGACTTTGAGTAATTCACCTTTTCCTCACTAATTTCTTTTCTTCAAATCTTGTCAAGCACCTAGATTCCTTGTCGGATGCTCAAATCGCCTACACAATTCATTCAATTAGAAAATGCTCCTTAGTTTAATGTTTAACCATAAACATACACAGTAATAAATGACTATATCGAATCTAACTTCGATTCTAAACAAAACTTTACACGCTATCTCCATCTCGATACTTTCGACATCGATAATACATGTGAAATCTAATCCAAATGCCCATACACATTAAATGCCCCATAAAAAACTATCCGTTTTAGCAAACTGACCCATATCATAGAGTCTTAAAAATATTCAAACATTTCCGAAAAATCTGGCCCGACTACACTTCGAAATTTCAACCTAAACTTGTCCTCGAAAATTCCGAAACTCAGCCTCACCTGTTCAACACAAATTCCTAAAATTCCTAAACTCGCCTAAAATTCGTGACTAAAGTTTATTTACTTTCACGCTTTCTAAGAAAATTTCCTGCCCATTATATAACCTTTAGCCAAATAAATACAAGCAGCAATTTCTACCTTTAAAGCTTTCGTGACAGCACACAGGATGGCATCTATGCGCAGCTCTCTTTGCGTAGTCCAACTCGCCTTCCGTCACGATAAATTTACCATTCACTTGAATCGAGAAAAGAATCAAAGAGAGAAAATAAAAAAAAAAAACAAAACCCGTCTCCCTACCTCTCTTCGACGCTTTCACCGGCTGCTCGCTCCCATTCCATTTGATTTTATCTATTTTATTTTCGCTTTTTTTACTAATTATTATTCTTTTCTTTAATTATTATTATTATTATTGTAGAAATAATTTCTATTGCCCCATTCGAGTCTATTTCTATCCCGAAAAATTTTATTTATCATAATTGAATATTCTTTAAATATTTGTCATTTTTCGAGATTTTTCTAAAATCCCGTTTTCAGGTTTCACTCTAAACTCGTCGCCTAGAAATTCGTAAAATATTCCGAATTATCCTCTGAATTTAACGAAACTTTCCCGGGTTACTGCATTTTAGACAAACTTAACTAAGACAAATTGCTTTTGGCCATCCGAGATCTAGAGAATTTCGAAACTTCCCGAACTATTTTGACAAATTTATTGCTTATTATTTTACTATTTAAACTTCCACACTATAGTACTTTCACCCCTTCCATTTTCCTTAATTGTAAAAGTGCCATAAATTTTGAAAACTTTGCACTCACCCTTAAAACAACTTTCAAAATTCTATTATGACACTAAATTAATTGAAAGCCTTTAGCGCATTAGCTACTGCCACATACCGCGACACCTTCCTAAGAACATTTCATTCCTCGAAATGAACAAACCGAGTATAAAGAGGATACCTTAATCTAAAACAATCGGCGATATCGATCGATCTCGTACTAATTCTACGTGAAATTTTAATCCTGCTGATTCTATAAACTTTGACTAACTGAACGACCTTATTCCGTAAAATCCGCTCTCTCTGCGATCTACTATTCAGACTGGGTCAGCTCCTTATAGTCAAATTCATCCCTAGTTCACTCATTGATCTCCGAGTACATGGAGGATCCGAATGTATCAAGTGAGTACTGACACAAACACATTGGCGAACCTTAGGACAACTTTGGATGGGTTATCCAACTTTATATGCTACCCGGTCCCACTCCGTACACACCTCCCATATGGCCCCAGAAGTGTATCCTGGCCTCAAATGTTTTCCCAAGGCCTCTCCAACTGAGGACACCTTTCCAAGGGGAAACTTTAAGGAAGACCCTATCGCCACCTTAAATCAGATCTCAACAAGGCTTGTCCGCATAACTTTCTCGTCCCTGGTCCCCCGGGCTATCTTGAGTCTATCTCCTCGATAACCGGATCTTATCTAAGGTAATCCGTACTCAACACTCGGCCTATCAGCCCCTCTCTCCTACTTCACCCCAAAGATAATGAGTACATACTTCCGCCCCATAATGCTTCAAATGGAGCCATATGCCTATACCGGATTGATAACCTGTTGCAGGCCAATCACCGCAGATAAACGCGCATCCCACTTCCTTAAACTCTATCACATGCTCTAAGCATATCCTCTAGCGCCCGACATTCTCCGACCGACCATCGGCCCGAGGATGGTGTCGTACTTCAGCGCAATCGAGTCCCCATGGCATCCTCAGAACCGGACCAAAACTGGATGTGAATCGGTCTCGATCCGAGACTATCATAGGAACACCATGTAACTAACTATCTCTCCACATATAATCGGGGCCAACTTGTCCAACCTGGCCAGTCACGTTTAATCGAGAAAATGCGCCGGATTTCAAGTATTCATCCTCATCACCCATATGGCATCGTGTTGTTCCAAGCCTCAAGCCCCACAACCCATAGTAATCTTATCCCATCCATACTGTGAACTCCAAGGCTGTATCTTTCCCCAATGGCTTCCGTGCTTGGCTCTTTACTCGCTGGAGCAGGTTAGGCATCCGACAACAATCAGTAATTTTTCTACGCCCTTCCACCAATAATGCTCTCTTAGAGCATGATACATCTTGGTGCTAATGGTGCATGGCATATGCTTCTGTAAGAGTGATTCTCCTTCCAGATTTCCCTTTTAGTTCACTCCATTTCAGTACACATTCGAATTTCTAACTATTACACACCATTTCTTATCTAGAACTCGTTCCTACCACCTCAATCGCCCTCAACTTAATCATCTCTAAAACCCGTCGACATTCCTTGATCTGATCCATTTCCAGAAGATGACGAATATAAAAATGATGCCAATAAAGGTCCTCAGATCAGCCATCTCCAGAACTGAACTCCTGGCGATCTCAACCTATCAACAATGGAGATATATCGCTTGCAGATACATAGGAACCTCCGCTCCGCTAAGGCATCGACCACTACATTGACCTTCCCCGGATGGTACTCTATCGTGCAATCATAATCCTTAATCAACTCCAACCACCGGCGCTGCCTTAAGTTAAGCTCTTTCTGAGTGAAGATATACTGCAGGCTCTTATGATCGGTGAATATCTGACAAGGAACACTATATAGATAATGTCTCTAGATCTTTAGAGCGAAAAACCATCACGCTAGTTCTAAATCACGGGTCGGGTAGTTTTGTTTCGTGCTTCTTTAACCCGACGGAAGCATAAGCTATCACTCTACCATCCCCGCATCAAAACACACCCTAACCCTTGTCCGGAGGCATCACTTATATACCACATAACTCCGTCCTTTCCGACCTGCAGTGCTAATACCGAGCCGCCATCAACCCGTCCCGCCCTCAAAACTATGCCGGGCAGTATCCGACCACCAATTTCTCGATCCTTCAATAGATCGGGTCAACTGGTCGCTATCTCTCAAAATCCTCAACAATCTCCGTAATAACCCGGGCCAATCTAAGAAACGCGAACTTTAAACATTCCCGCGGGCTGGCCTACCACCATAGCTTCGATCTTCCGAGGATCCACACTCAATACCTTCCCGCCGAAATGACATGACCCAAGAAAGCTTACTTTGTCCAACCAAACTCGGCACTTACTAAACTTAGCGTATAACCGGCGCTCTCAAGACCGCACACTATCCGAGATGCTCGTGATGTTCCTCTCGAACCGCCTCGAGTACACTAGGAATGTCATCACGAATACGATCACAAACTTATCTAAATACGCATCAATACCCCGCTCATCAAATCCATGAACGCAAATGGGTATTTTCAGTCAATCCGGTCGGCATCACTCGTAACTCGGTGAATGATCGTGATCTCGCCCGAAGGCGCCTTTAGAAACATCATTCTCCTAGGACCTCAACTCGATGGTAAATGACCTTAAGTCAATTTATAATATAATTTAGATCCATGCACTGGTCAAATAGCTCATCTATACGAGGGAGTTTGACATCAAGTTGCGCATTGTCGGGCCGATCTAACTCGGCCTATACCATATACACAACTGTAGTTTCCATCTTTCTTCTTTACTCGAAGAGAACCTGAGCCCCCTACTCGTGGAGGCAATTGTAAGTCTGGATGAGCTCCTCGCTTAGCAATCCCTCCAATTGTGCCTTCAATTCTTTCCAACCTTCGCTGGCGCCCATTCCAGATGGAGGAATGGATATCGGCTCGGTCCTCGTAACTAGTTCACAACAAACTCAATTTCTCTATCCCGGGTAAACTCCGAAATATCATCCTGAAAGACATCTGGGAACTCTTTGACTATGGGAATGTCTTCCAACCGTGTCCCCTCTTGTTTCCTATCCACTACAAATGCCAAATAACTCGCAACCTTCCGGGGGGGCATTTTCGAGGCTGGGCCATGGCACACGAGACCAGGGGCGATCTCTTCCGATTCCCCAAATATCACGCCTCGTTCCTCCGGGTCGAACCAATCTACCGGTTTCTATAAATAATCTGGCAGGCTCTATGTCTGGATAATCCGCTCCATACCCAAGATTATATCGAAATCATGGATACCTAACACTATCAAGTCCGCCGAAAATCCTTATTATGGATCACCAATCGCTACTTCCGGAACTATCCTTTCTCGATATCATAGTATCCCCATTAGATACGGAACCACCATACGAATTAATCTATAAAGCGACTCTATCCCGGTGCCTCCAGTTGAACGGATCGAAATAAATGAACGAGCGGTTCTAGGTTCACCAATGCATATGCATCATGATCGGGAACCTAAATCATACCGCAATCATGTCTCGTGATGTGACCCGGCTCCGGGCCAAGGCTGATCAGAATACTCGAGCCCCGAGCACGAGTACCACCAATCCGGGCCAACCTGGGTACGCTCCGCTCCCGTGAGACCCCTATCATGACCTCTACCAGCGCACTACCACTCCTCCGCCTAAACCACCCCTACAAATTCGACCTAGATCGCTGGGCGCCCTGGGGTATGCTACTGCACTCCACCTCAAAGGTCTCGCAGCCTACTAACTATGGACAATCCTGATAAAGTGACCTTCCCAATTCGCAATGGAAACATCCCGTCATGTTCATCCCCGCACTCCAGATGCCCCGACATGTAGGCACAATGGAAAAGATGATCCTCAAGATCTATCACCTCCTGTATTGCCACGATCGCATCTGATCCCCCGGGCTGATGTCAAGCCCTTGTCCCGAGCCTCTACTCGCCACGCCCGACCCTACCGACCCGATTGGTGGATCCGAACCGAAGTCCGGGGCGTGATGCTATCTATACTATATCTATATACTTTACTGGGACTCTTATCAATTGCTCTTTCTCGTAGTCAGATCAGACTGCTGGTATACAAATAATTCTCAGAAAAACAAAATCATTTTATACATACAAAGAACTACCATCGTAGTGGTGTCCATCACAATCTATACACATATACAAGAGTCCCTTTACTCAGACTATTACAATTTTACTATTACAAAACTCGTAGATCGCGTAAGGGTCACTGATGAGCACCTATCTCTCGAAATGCATCAGCTACGATGCGGAATGTCCTGGCCCTCTATCCTTGTCTTCTGCTCCTGTACCTACACGGATTGAACACCCGTGCTAAGCTTTACGCTTAGTGGGAACATAAGCATGGACAACCACCAATGGCGACCGTCACAAGCTTATACATATGCATTATACATATCTCTAAACATATTTCTATAACGTGAATTCCTATCATCCGACATTCCTATTTCCCCTCAATCTTTTCTATTACATGTTCTATGTCTTTAGCATCTCCTTTATTTATACTTTTTCTGTATTCCCATTTGAGTACTTTACATATTCCTATACTTGTCCTGTGTTCATCTTTCATGCTTGTTATATGTCTTTTCAATGTTCCTATTCTTTGTCAAGTTACATAGCATGTCTCTAGTCTATATCTTTTCTTGAATTTCTGCTCTATGATTTATTTCATTCTTCACTTTCATACTTGTACCATTGTATACTTTCCTATTATAGGTGTTCATCTTGTACCGTCTTTATATTCTCATATCCTCGTACTATCTTCTACTTTTCTCAGGTTTTATACCTATTTTCATATCAGGTTATAATGTACTTCTTATTCTTGTAACTGTCTGTACTTTCATCGCATAGCAAGGCTATGCTTCTCATATCATATCGTATTATATACTTTTCATATACATTTCCTTTGTGTATACTTTTCCTTTTTCTTTATTTTCACAGTTCCAGAAATACCTTAAGCGGATTAAGGAAATAACTCCAGTGTACTGATGGGTAGCCTATCACCGTACGCTGATCTCTCTCTCTGCTAATACCCGAAGGTATCATCACCGCACGCATGCTGACCTATGCCATATGCTATCCGCACTGGCTGCATTATCACCGCATTTGCGCGCTGATTTCTATCTATCAGGGTGACCCTTGCTGGGCCACCTGATCCAAACGGATCTATATCATCGACCAAACGGCCTCAATATCTGGCCTATGAATATGCCTCATGAAGAATCGATCTTCCCTATAGGCATGCCTTCCATCTATCCCCTCTACCGTGCCCTAAGCGTATTAATCGCCTTTTATTACATTTTCGTACATATCTCATGTTACGAATGTACTATTATCATAATCGCTTATATATATACTATCATTACTTTATCGCATTAGTTCTCGTAACTGTAGCTTCACATTTCTATTTCCTCATATATCTATATAATACATATATATTCATCTTTTCTATCATTTAGTTTTGTCTATCATATATTCCTAACGTGTTCCATCTTATTCTTTTCTGTATGTCTATCTTATACTCATATCTTTTACGTATTCCTATCATTTGTTCTTAGCATGTTCTATCTATTCATTTAAGTATATCTATCATATAATCCTATCATACACGCTTTATATTCATATCATTTAATCTTTATATGCATATGTGCCTATCATTCGTGTACTTTAGGACTATCATATCTTATGACATGTTCTATCATATCTTATTATAATTCTATGACTTATACCTATCATATCTTATGACATATTCCTATACCTTCTATACTTCTGTACATTATGCAAACCTTATGTATTCTTATTCCTATGATTCTACTTTTATTTAGAAATTGAATCAACTTAACCTGATCATCCAACTTAAGTTATGGCATTTTCATGCCAACTAGTCATTTTACCTCGATTTTTCCGTGACCGTTTGTATTACTAATTTTTCCAGGGTCTTAACTCTACATTTGACACTATGTCCTTATAATAATTTAAAGCTAAGGTGCTAAAGGTTCTATTCCAACTGAATCACCCACCTAAGCATCTGAACTCAAGTTACGTCCGAACAACCCGACTTCTCTATGTTCAACACCGAAACCGTAGTTTGGCTCAGACATGGTCCCACTTCGAGTGTATTTTTTGGGCCACTTAAGATCAGAATTTGGCGATGCCTTCTCTTTAAGTTTTGTTCTCCTTGAAGTCTATTTTAATTGGCAACTTGAATCACCCAAATCGGATAAGAAATGAGTAAGTTATGGCCAAAATACTAAAACTGGTCAAAACCTAAACTGCAACAAGCCTCAGACGGTGACAACTTGGCCAAAAATGACCGTGTATCACAGCGTTGTACCGGTACAAGTCTGCTGTACCGGTACAAGTCACTGAATGCCTGCACGTGTGTTTTCACATTTTTCCATACTTTTGATCCCCAATCAACTCTATACTTCAAACACACATCAAAACAATTCCAAATTCACCTTGGAATCTCTTTTCTACTCAATTTCCTTCAATTTCATATTTCTTCAAAATCCATCATGGATTTCTTCCAAAATCCCTTCTAATATGGGTTATAACTCATACACAAACAAAACATGAGGATTAGTTAGGGTTTATTCTAAACCCTAACTCAATTACTCTCCATTAACCATGGATTCATCCTCAAAGAGAGGATTTCATGAGCCTCTTGTGCCATATGGGGTTTTACCCACCTTAATTGCTATCATTTTCGGGTTAAGATGAAACCCTAGCAAAACCCTAGGTTTGAGCAAAATAATCATCATACAAACCCAAAGATACATGCCAAATCTCATAGAATTCATAATCAAGGTGGGTTTCATACCTTTGATCTTGATTTCTCTTCTTCTCCTCTTCTTTCTTTCTCTTCCTTCCTCTTCCTTCTTCTCTTCTCTCTTTCTCTCTTCTCTCCCGTTTTTTTTCTTCTTTCGAGACCAAATTTGGTCTTAAAAACTCCATGTTTGTTAAGGCCATGTTTGGCCAAAATAAAACTCATTTTTTAACTTTAACTTTTCTATAATTTCATTTTGATCCCCCATTTCTTTTATCTCTATTCCATCTTTTCTATATTTGCCTTAATCCCATCTCTTATTAAATTTCTATTTTGGCATCCCATCTGCTTTATTACCTGGGGTCCCTGTACTACCACTTTACCTCAGCCTCGAATTAATTCCTGTCTCTCGCTTTATTTCCAAAATTTCCATTTAGCTTATAATATACCCTAAACAAGTCCACAAACTCATGAGAGATATTTAGATGTTACACTACCACTACCCATTTCTTTCCTTTCTTCTACTACCGATCGGGGTGCTCGGCTGGACTAGCGTGCTAGGAGCACCTCTTACCGGTCTGCTGCCCCCGAGTTAGAACTAAAACTCGTCTCTTTCTACTCTTTAAGGCAAAATTTTCAAACTTTCATAAAATTGCTGGGTTGGCTGCTTTGTCGTATCCCAGTAAACACGGAAACCCCGTGTCTCACCGGTACGGTGGAAGGACCTCGTGGTCCACGTCACCTTTTTCCAATAATTATGGTGGAAAGACCTCATGTCTACGTCACCATATAATAGCTAGAACGCTAACCCTATCTAAGAACCATAAGGCATGTCGCTCCGGGGTAGCTCCAGACCATCATAAGTTTTAAATTGCGAATTTTAGCGCGCTTCTATCATGCCCTCCGCTTCGGGAGGCTCCCCGTGCCCGACCGTAGCTGCCGTAACAATTTGCGTATAACCTGATCCATCGTCAAGGTACCGCCACTGGTCCCGCGCCCCCCGATGGCCCCGTCAGGCCGATTCATCAGCTTCCTTCCGACCAGGTGTGCTCGACATATCGGCGCAAGTACTCCGATGCGAAGTCCTAGATTGACCTTACGACCTCGCCCGCATAATGTTGTGTGAATTTCAAAGTTAAAAGATTTAGTGACACTTTTCAATATTTGATGCATGCAAGGATTAGCAAAACAATGTAGGTTGCAATAGCAAAATCATTATTATAAAAACAATTCTATAGGAAATACTGTGGAAAACGTATAAAACAGCGAACCATCGCCTAAAACTCAAGCTCGATACCAAGTCGACAGATCCTCTCAAGGATGTGAAATCCTGCAACTCCACAGAACCTCCCAAACAAGCCGCCGACCGACAAAGCTTACCATGAAGCTAAGCCGTAAAAACTGCTGAAACTGTATTTGGAAAACGTGGGTTATAAAATTTTTTCACTTTTCTATCAAAATCACACCTTTAGATTTAGCGAAAATCCGGCAGCATAACGACTGCACGGTGTTAAGCCCAAAATACAAAATCACCTGTATAAAACAATATACACTCCCAATGTTTTCCAAATGTCCAACTATAACAATAAAGGACCTCTGGTCCTCATCAAAATATAAGATAAGGATCAATCCAATATAAGTTTATCGCAACCTGTTTTTCTCAAAACCATGCATGCATATTTTACAAAAGATATTTACATATACAAAATGTCACATTTTAAGTTTACTAGTTTTAATTTACAATTTTTATCTTTATGGATGTAGAGTAATCACAACATCAGTTTTGAAGACAGGATCCTGAAAGATCTTTCTGCTTTTAGCACCCGCACCCGAAAAAAATTATTTTTCTGCAATAGAAACCTGAGCCAAACTGCCGTTGAGTACTATAAGTTCTAAATGTTGTTGTCTCACGTTGTACCTCCAATAGTGAAAATCTTACATAAATGGTTGTAAATCATTTATGAGAAAAACCGGAAGCTTTGCTATGAAACCATTTCTAAAATCGCTCAAACTGCTTTCTCGTCATTAAAACCTGCTATGAAAACTATTTCTACCGCCGAAACCGTTTTGAAAACTATTTATGCCGCCGAAAACTGCTTTCGTGGTTAATATCTGAAAGTGCTATACTGTAAATCAAGTACCAACCATTGTGACCCATTTCTGAAATACCCTGGGACGGATGCCCCCAACTTAACCCGGCATCGGTAGTGAACCTCTAACACTACCCGGCCAATATATCCTCCAGAACTCACGTATCTATATAGCATAATGGAACCTCTGAACTTAAAATGCTCTAAGTGAGGAACTGGAACCAACACCTCATCGCTATGTACTAAGTCACGTGCTAACTATATACCGAACAGCAGAGGGCGACTCACTATATAACATATACTAGATCTAACCCCACTGCCGACTGTGCAAATATAATAGTCATAATATCCCATAACATTGCCATGCACAATCCGAAATACATCTGACCGAAACTGAGCTATGCCATCTAGGGGTTTTGCTAAACCAAAGCAAACCTGCTTCTTAAATACCGAAATCGAACTTTTCACGAGTATAACAACAATCAGAGGTAATAAAAATGCTTTATAAATCTATTTCTCTTCAAAGCACTTTACAAACTTGTAATAAACACTTTCTGCTTTAAAATGACTTTGAGTACTCACCTTTTCGACTAATTTCTTTCAAATCTTGTCAAGCACTCAGGATTCTTGCCTGATGCTCAAATCGCCTACACAATTCATTCAAATTACTTAAAATGTTCTTAGTTTACCGTTTTAACCATAAAACATAATGTGGCTTTCAAAGTGACTATATCGAACGAACTCGACATTCTAACAAAACTTTACGCTAGCTTCATTCGATACGACATCGATAATACGATGCGAATTGACCAAAATGTCCATACACATTAAACGCCCATAAAAACTATCTGTTTTAGCAAACTTTTGACTCAAGAGACTTTCCATAGAGTCTAAAAATACCCGGAACATTTCTCAAAAATTCCGTCCGACTGGTCCAACATACTCGAAATTTCAACCCAAACTTGTCCGAAAACAGTCCCGAAATTCAGCCCTGACTGTCCGAACACACCTAAATTCCTAAAGAATTCCTAAACTCCTGGCTTTAAAAATTTTGGGACTAAAGTTTACTTAATTTTCATGACTCCTAAGAAAATTTCAAGCCATTATATAACCTTTAGCTTGAAATAACACAAGTAGCAAATTTTCTACCTTTTAAAGCTTGACAAAGGCTAAGATATTAGCCTATGCGTAGCTCTCACAGAATCCAACTTTGCATTCGTCGATGAAAGCCTACGGCCCACCTCCGTAACTGGTGAAAGAATCAAGAGAGAAAATAAAAAAACAAAACCCGTCTCCCTGGGCTTCTCCTCGATGCTCACCGTTGTTCTGCCTCATCCCATTTGATTTTTATCTATTTTTTATTTTCGTTTTTTTTTTTTCTAATTATTATTCTTTTCTTCTTTAATTACATATTATTATTTAGATAAATAATTTCTATCAGCCCCATTCGAGTCTATTTCTATCCCCAAAATTTTTATTTATAATAATTGAATATTCTTTAAATATTTGTCATTTTTCGAGATAAAATCCTGCTGTGCCTACCTTAAACTGCTAATGTAAATTGGAAAATATTCCTGGACTGGTCTCAACACTTAACGAAACTTTCCGTTACTAGATTTCGCAGAGATCGAACTTAACGACACAAACGCTTCTCACATCCGAGATCTAGAGAATTTAAACCCCCCAATCATTTTTGGCCAAATTTATTATTATTATTTTACTATTTAAACTTCCATTATCATACTTCACCCCTTCCACTTTCCTTTAATTCAAAAAGGTCACAATTCTTTTGAAAACTTTATAATTTCACCCTTAAAAACAAACTTTCAAAAAATTCTATTATGGTATACTAAATTAATTAAGAAGTTTCGTGCACATACTGCATGATGATAACTGAACTCCTGGATCAATGCAACAGATCTCAACATGTTAATTTGGTGATTCTAAACGATTGAAAAGAAAAGAACCCCAAAACCTATAATAAATAGGATTCAAAATAGCACTTTTTGCCAACATTAATCAATTACTGATCAAGCAAGGACCAAGGTAAGGGTACAAGTAGATCGACTCTTCATGATGAGCTCAAATGTCATGTCCCCAGCATCCATCATCGTGTGCCCGTACTAGAAAGTTCTATGATGATTTTGGCCATCTCTCCGCATGTTGAATACATGTTGATAATCGGGGTCATGATTCTAACAAGATTTATAAAACAAGAGAGCTTAATGCTACTTGCCAAGAAAGACTGGGGACCACAAAAGAAATTACTCTGGTGAATAAAAGATCTCCAAGATACAGTAATAGGAAGCCCCGACATTCAAGAAAGCTACATTGAGAAGGTTCTTGAAGATTCAGTCACATGAGCAAGGCTATGACTGTTATTCTCCACTGTGCCACTAAAGCCACTCAAGCAATGTCCTACAAGTGAGAAAGATGAGGAACAGATGATGTGTTCCTATGCATTTCATTATTACAAGGATATGTTATATCTGATTGTGCCAAACATCATGCAAAGCTTGAGTTGTTGCCTGCTCTTACTAACTATGGAAAGAATGTGTTAGCTGAAGTGGATAATCGAGAGATTCAGAAAATTCAAAGGTGTGCTTTTGTATTTCGCATAGAGCCTATGATGTATGGATGGCACGATTCATACAAAGTGATGTCGATCATGAAGTCCATCGCGGTTCTTGATGACTTTATGCGGTTTTTCTCGCAATCCAAGTCAGAATGCGCATTATCCATCATTAAGTCGAGTACATCGCGGTTAAATACAGGTCTGTGTTAAGCCGTGACAGAAAACTTAGAAAAACCTGGTCAGAACAATACGCCGCATGTTGTTTACAAGATAATGCAGCGCCAATTACTTCCAATAATCTACGCCATCCAAGATCGGCGATATTATTGTTAGATATCAACGATTTGTGATGTGCCTAAATCAAAGAAATTGTATTTCGAGAAAATACACACCAAAGGAAATGGATCACATTTCACTGGGCGTTTGCCTAAGGAGGTCGGCTTGTAGGCAGAGCAGCTTGTTGGGTTTCATGACATAGTGGAGTGGGAGATTTATTGGTCTACCCATTAAGAAATGGACTCAGAATTCCTCAAATATACCCTAGCAACATGTTTAGTGGTGCATAATAAAAGTAAAAGTGTAATTATCCGTAATAAAATAAAGATAAAAATAAAATAAGCAAGAATTTGAATTAATACAATAGTTATGCAAATTAATAAATTACTAATTCACACTCCAAGGATCATATTATAATAAGTTCATATGCCAAAGTAGTGAATATGCATGCTAAGTTAAACTGCAGCAAGAGAGAATGAGGACCAAAAAGAGTAATAAAAGAAAGATATTAGAATAAAATAAGGAAGAAAATCGTGGGGTTAAGCAAAAAATGGCTCTAAGGAAAGAGGAGGAAGTTTCTCCCCGAGTAAAATAAAAAAAGAAGATTTGGAATGGGCAGATAAGCACTAAAAAGAAAATATCTCATTTGGTCTCGGAGAAGAGAGAGCAAAAACTGATAAGAGAGAAGAGAAGATAAAGAGAAGAAGAAGAACAAATAAGAAGAAGAAGAGAAAGTGAAAAGCAAAGAAAGAAGGAAAAGAAAAGAGAAGATCAGGTGCATGGAACTAGGAATACTTATATGAAAACTATGGGAGTATGGAACTACTAAATTCGAGTATGGTTTCAGATGATACATGTCTTCGAGTCAGAATGGACTTGTTATTCCGTATGGAAAAGTATCTAAGTTTGTATAATAGTATGGGCTTTCTGTCTAGCTGGGGTATAGAAAAGTATAAATACACTATTGAGACTCCCAACCTCATTTCGTTGTGGTCGAGTTGAGAAGAGTTCTAAGGCTCCTATAGGTGTGTTTTTAGAAGGTCCAAATAAAAAGTTGAACCAAGAAATTTCCCTATTTTGATCATAAGACTTAGGCTGACCTTAGAAATACGTTTTCGGGGTCAAAATAGCGGGAATTTGGGTAGCAAGTCCTTCTGTAATTGTAGCCACATCAATGAACTTGATACAGCTTTGAATTCTCTCTACCCCACCCCATGTGACTGTTGGTGGTCTTTTTACCTAAGAGTCAAACGTGGTGGCAGTCACCACAGGTCGCCCAACAGAGGTCGCAGAGATCTCATGCAGCAGAGGTCACAGACTCAAAAAAGAAGGTCCGTGAGTCACAGATCTCATGCAACAGAGGCCACCAGACTCACAACAGCTTGCAGAGGACTCATGCAGAGAGGCCACAGACTCATGCACAAAAGGTCAGAGGTCAAGGTAGAGTTCTCAAAAGAAATGACCCTCTCACAACAGAGGTCGCAGAGGTCACGACTCCATGTGAGTCGCAGACCTCAACCGAGAGGTCACAGATCTCATCCCTGTAGAGCTCACATCTCAGAGCTCACCATCCCAGAGTTCGTCTAGTTTGGGTCGCATCGATTTGATCATGATCCCTGACTCACGGCAACCCATCTCACCCAACATCTCGTGTCGACCTTCTATTTCCATTGCCATGAATACAATGATATGCATGAGGAGGAGACAGTGTTAGATCGAGGTGTTAGGAACAAGCCATCCAGTCACTCACTGGTCTGGGCCAGGCGCCTTCCACTTGTCAACAAGATTTGACTAATGATGACTCCTCCAACTTCTGGTTGGGTCATAACTCCTTCGTCCTAACTCTGCTTCTGGTGTTCTGACTCTATGGAAAGCCCATTGAGAGTCGGGCAATACATTCATATGCCTGAGGAGGATATCGGGTGTTAGACTGAGGTGTTAGAACAAGCCTCCAAACTTCAGTCAAATTTCTCACCATCCACGCCCCAGTCACAGATTTCACTACTTAAGATAGACCTCCAACTCCCTGAAAATATAACTTCCGGCCCTAATCCTCATTTGGTATTCTTTGACCTTAGTGGAGTTTCATTGAGTCAAGAATACATTGATATGTCTGAGAGATATTAGGTGTCAGACTGAGGGGGTTAGACCTGAGCTCACCGAGGTCGTCACCGTCAGCCACAGATTGATGACGCCACCTCCAGCCCTAAAGGTCATAACTCCTTCGCCCGAACTCCTATTCGGTGTTCTTAGACTCTATGGAAAGCCCATTGAAAGAATACATTGATATGACTTAGCGACTTATATTAGGTGTCGATCGAAAGAGTAGACCGAGTCACCCAGGTCGTGCCTTCATTTCACCCGCTTCAGATTTGACGATGACCCCTCCAACTTAAGGTCATAACTCCTTCTCATTCGAACTCCGACATTCGTGTTCTCGACTTATGGAAATCCCATTGAGCCAAGAATCCACTTGATATGCCTGAGGAGTGATATTAGGTGTCGACCAAGGTGTTAGACTCCAACCACTGAGGCTGCGCGCCTCATTCAGCTTCAGATTTATCGCCATCGAGATGACCTCCAACTTCTGAAGGTCATAACTCCTTCGTCCAACTCCGTATCGGTGTTTCGGACTCTATGGAAGCTTCCATTGTCAAGAATACAGCTATACATAGTATGATAAAAGTGGAACTCATATTAGGTCCAGAAATAAGGAAAACAATAATCAGATATAGTAATCATAGTATATCATGCATAATATAAGATAGCTAAAAGTACAAGTACGTGTATAAGTACCTCCGTATAGGTATATAAGTTCGTGAACTCCTATAGATAGTCACCTGATAAAAAGCAATATGAACTATGTTAGAAATACTGTATATTATTACAGATGATAAATAATAAAGTATACATAGAAGATATCATGGGCAATAGTGTTTCAGCCATTATGGACATTACAGATTTTTGACTATTTATGAGAATTTATTATTACGATGATTCGCATGTTTTACATATATAATGTCCTTAATAATATTATTACTATTCTTAAATGTCCCTAATTCCATTATCATATGGGAATAACAATGACTGGCAGATTAGTATAGTGTTTGATTGATATTCATGGGATGAATATAAAAGAGATACAAATCAAATTTATTTCTATTTGTTGAGAACAAATATCGGATGTGACTAGTTTCAGATTAATACATGGATCAAAGTCATAAGTTAATCTCATTACTTGTGTCATTAAATCCTTCACCCAGATCGCATAGTTCTCAACATAAGGAATATCAGAGCCAGATATAATCAACGCTATTCAACTGATGATATAAGTTATATTTTGAACATAATAAGAATTCATGAGTAGAGATATGAGCGATTAAGATAATTTGTCCATCTTATTTATAAGAGAGATATCTTCCGGTCCTCTCATAAATTTAGAGACTGAAATGCATGGCTGTTTTCCTTAAAATGAATCGATGAGATCAATGTCATTTGTTTAGTCAATAATTTGGCTTCAGTAATCAAAGATAGAACGATATAAGGTCGACTTGCCCATGCCTTATATTCTATCAGATATCATGAGACAAAAGGATTATGTCATTAGCCATATTAAGGTTGTCTCTGATCATGGAGCTTTCTATTTAACTCATACTATAATGTCTCATGGAGGCCACTTATGACTTGTAGGATCAAATGTGATTTAAAGTTTCACGCTGCCTTAATCGAACCCATAAAATTTTACATTAACTAATAGCATTCAAGTATGGGTTTTTCATGATCAGAAGATTTAAAATATGAGATTATTTTAAATTACAAATAACATTTACCTTAGTTGTTATTTAAATTCGAATTTTAATTGAGAAAGTTTAATTGTGATTTAAATATATAAATAAATAATTAATTTGTTATATTTTCTTATCGGATAAGGAAATAATCAGAAAGGTTTTAAAAGGAGTTTTTGTATATTAATAAGTAAATCAATTCGCTTCCTTTATTCATAGCGATTCTCAATTTTAAACTATATTATTTGTTAGCTTTAAATATATAATAATATAAATCTGCTTCCTTATCTGATAAGGATTTGAAATTAAATTGTTATTATTTTTAAAGAGTCATGTTATATATATATTAATATAAATAAATTTGTTTCCTTTATTCCGATATGATTTGAATTTAAATTCTGTTGCTATTTGAAAGAGTTTTAAATATATAATAATATCAAATTTCGCTTGACAAAAACCCTAGGAGATATTTTTATATATATATAGATATATATATATATATATATATGGTATATATATATATATATATATATATATATATATATATATATATATATATATATATGTGTGTGAGATATATATATTTTTCTTGAAGTAATGCTTTTATCAAGAATAACCAAAACAGAGAGACTCATAATTTCGTTTTTTGAAGACGAATCTAAATCAAGATTCAACAATTTCTTTATTTTTCAGCGATACTTGCAGAAAGTATTGCTGCAGCGCAACACCTTTCAAGATCCTCGAATAAATCAAGACGCAGACTTTGGAAGGCTCGAAATAATCGATCTACAAGAAGTAGTTTCATACTCCTTCCTTCTATTTTTATGCAAAACGAGGATCCTCGTGGGTTAAGGATAAAAATTCTTAAATTCTACGCTTATGTGCGTTCCAATCGTATCGATATTCCGCCTGCAATCCAACAGATATAAGTTAACAAGATATAAGATGTTACTGTGAATGGTACATGTACAATTAATGATAGGCATGTATGAATATAAGAATGAGTAAAACAAACATGCATGATAAAAATATGGGAATATATGTATTATAGAAAAATATAAGAACTTAAGACATGAAGCTACAAATATGAGAACGACACAGCATTAAAGTAATGATAGTATATATTGCATATGCTCTGTGTAAATTATATGTATGGAACATATAAAGTACGGGTATACACAAGTATAGAATATGACATAAGTATATGATCGCTTATATGTGTAAATGTGTAAAGTGAGATATGAGATATGAAAAATGCAAAGTTAAGAATAACATCAGATATCTCACATATGATTACCGAATGGGACAATAATGATTCAGAATGTGAGATAAAAATTCGAACATAAAATATACATGATCATTCGTTTAGAACCTAGTAGAGATAGATGCATGCCTATTAGAAAACAAGTCCGCAAAGATAAGTTCTCGATATCGTAGGCCTCGTTGCTGGATGACAGATCCCGTTTGATCACGGGCCCGGTAAGGGTCACACAGCCATTTTCATTCTGCGATGGTCATTGTCTCGCATAATGATAATACCGCTTCAAGCCCTTTTATAAACATCGCTTTCAGACATGAGTACAAAGGTTTCAGTTCTTATAGACCACTGCCACACAAGGAGTGCCAACTCTTCGCCTCTATAGTTTCCTTTATCCACTTCTGCGGCTTTGCGTGTGTATGCAAACATAAAAACAAATGATTCAATATGACATGTGAAAAGATATGATATGATATGAGAAGCAGCACCAAGTATGTGATGACAAGTTCTCAGAATATGAGATTATACTTATCCAAATATGATATATGAAATGTATAAGAATGTAAAATGATTTGAAAAGTTTTTCAATATGAAAGAGAAAGAATATGAAAAGTAAAACAGAAAATAGTATATGAAACGAAAGACATGAACACAAGACATACCAGCATACGAATTGACGTGATTTGAAAACAATACATGATGACAAGACATGACAATAAGATAGATAACAAAGACATGCAAAATAGAACGTATCAAATGATATAAGATATAAGCATTGAAACATTATATATGTATAAGAATAAAGATGCAATAAAGATAGGTTATGTGATATGAATATATATAACAGACATACCTAATGAATGTATGGTCATGCATGAAATGTTGCATAATAGAAATAAGTGCTAAGAACGATAGAGATAAGTAAAAGATGATGCAGCTAAAGGAATACAAGAAAATATATATATAAGTTATGTCAAAGACAAGAGAACATGTGACATGAAATAGGAATGTAAAGACGATAAAGAGAGAGTAATCAAGATTGCTAGTAATTGATCTCATTTTGAGCTTATATAATCCCGACTCGAGAGGAGAAGCAAAGATTCGCAGTAGTGATTGGCGCTCAGAGGACACGACTTTGAGCCATCGACTAACCTGAAGTAACCACTCCAACAAGATGAATCAGAGTTTCACGCAGGCATTTCCAGGGTTGTTAATTTGAGCGATGTTTGAGCATTGATGCCGAGAACCACTCAGTTTCGTGCGCAGCGGCCCCTGGCCATGACCATGGGGGTATGAGAGGGCACAACGACAATGGTGGAAGAAGAGGCGTCGGCCATTAGGGAGAATAAGGGCTAACGAAGGAGGTGGATCATGAGCAGCGACAACGACTAGTTGTTAAGCTTATGGCTCAAGGCTCATAGAACGATCAAAGCTCGAGGCGAGTCGGCTCCTGCTAGACCACTGGGCACTAGAGGGCACAACGACAATGGTGGAAGAAGAGGCGTCGACCATTGGGGAGAATAAGGGTTAATGAATATGATCACAGCGCCCCATCATCACGTGTGCCTGAAACACAGCAGCTTCATGTTTCAGATATCGCCACATAAAACAGATCCACTATCGCTCGTCGGAGAGAGTCGAGCTATATAATATACTCAATACAAGGGGCAAAGGTAAAAGCATGCACCGTAAGAAATTAACAACACGCTATCAACATTTTGTAGGTAATAATCGAATTTTATAGGTAATTCAAATTTACTCACCGATTTCATACAAAAACATATCAGAGGAAATATCTATGTTTCAGAAAATTTTACCTACAAACATTTAAATAGTAGTAATCTTACCCATGATCATCAGAGGTAAATAGTAGTAATTTTCATGCCATATTCAGGAAAACAGACTTACCTACTATTTTTGTTGTCATCGTGAATTTTGTAGGTAAATTAAAAGCTTTATCGCTATATTTGTCGAGCAACTGTAGTAAGGTGGCGTCGCTTCAACTCACAATCTTAAAGAGGTAATTTAGATGTAAGCTGACTACCCAATCCTACCAATTTAGGCATGCACATGAGAAAAATGCCAACAGCTGGCTTATGGTGATAATCCAAGTAATTGCTCGTAATTATACATATTTTTATAAATTCAACTTAATTATAATCCGATAAACATAATAAATTTGAAAAATAGATATATGATTTGAGAACGCTGAATGAAATCATAACAATAAGGTAATTAAACTATTCAAATTACATGAAAACTATTTGTATACAGTTTAAATGGAATCTTTACATAATATAAAAGTAATAATAAAAAATACAAAACATGCCCACAGGTGAGCACATGATAAATGAAACCATCAAACAGATACTACTTTGATTTCAGATTTGTCGCCGTCAGGTCGCTATTTTGTATCATCGCTAACAGTGGCTCGCACCAAGGCCAGCAGCGCTAAGGGTATCGCCGGCTTCTTGACATTTTACCCAACACCACTAATGCGTCAGAAGGTATCACAAATCATTGATAACCTCTTCTCACGAGTAATCTGGTGTTTGTGGTCTTGAATTCATCTATACTCTTGCGAAGAAGAAGGGACTTATTAAAGTTGAAGCAAATAATAGTCACGTAGCTCGCTCAGCTTCTAGACCCAAGACCATAAATTGTATTCTTCGCTTTCTTCGTTCTATAATATTAAAAATAAGTTACTTTCATCTATTGCTTCACTTGATTGTATCAACCATCTCTCCAGAATCAGAGCATCCTGCAAAACTAAAAACAAATTAGAATATCACAAGGTAACTTCCAAGAAAGACATTATAATCAACACTAACTTACGCGATGATTGCACTCTTATCAATAAATGTTCTCCTGATTACCCCTCCTTTTTTGTGCAGCTAAAAAAAGAATGAGCTAAAGGAACTGACGTCCAAGTTTTTGAGTTAATAAGGCTTGAGTTTTCTTGTGAATGAAATTAACGTGTAAATTATTTATTCTTGTCTGCAAATTATTTATCTTTAAACATTATGGATTGAATTTTATTTATTCTAAACATAAGTGGCTTGAATTCTATTTATTCCTAAATGGTTATAAGACGAATCCAAACAGCCATATATTTGATTCTTTTCATTTTCCAAATACTGAAGACTGAGTCATTTTGTCTGGACACCTCTTTGAACTCTATTTAATTGATTTTCAAACTCGATAGATCAAAAAAGGAAAACCCTTATCTGCCAAATTTTCTGTGGGTTCACCGAGCGATAATCGGCAAACTGCGCCCGTGGTCATTTTGTTGACGTGGAAGTGCGCGCTTCCAGCTAATATTCAGAATGCTTTACCCTCGGAAGTGTGCATCCGGCCGGGTCCTCGAGCACCCTCGGTTACCTTAATCATGTATAGAGATTTGTTTCATAAGACTCCGACGGATATTGTCCTTTATTTTTCCCTGTGTCTTTGTAATTTTCCTCCTCTTTTCCACTTGATTTTCATTTCAAGTTGTACAATTTTGTTAACAACTTAAAGCAAATTGCAAGGGGGAGGGGGAACACACAACTAATAAGGTCGATGGTTGAAAAAGAAGTGGTCGGTTGGGAAATTTTTTTTTCTTGAAAGGCAAGTATGACAAAGAAGGTCAAATAGGAACAAACAAACTTTTCTTGGGTGTTTGGGAAAAAAAAACCGTTTTGGAAATTTTTCCTTGGAATATAATAAGCTTTAGAGAAAAGGAAAAGAACTGTTTGAGAATGTGGTCTTTTAAGGAAAAGGAAAATCCAAAAACAAAAAAAAAAAAAAGGAAAACAACGAAAGTCTTGTTTTCCTATACAAGAAACCCCGTGATGTAAATTTCTCAAAAATAGAGAACGATCTACAAACAATTTCAGACAATAAAAAGGAAAACCAAACAAACAATTTGTTTGTTGGAAAACCCTTTCAAAATACTTGGCTAGAATTGAACTCAGACTTCTGGAGTTTAGGAGCCAAGGGGCTCAAACAATTAGGCTACACGCCTAGCTCTCAGGCATAGGCTTCATCGTGTAATAACCCTATATGCAGCCAAATTTTTCGAAAATGAGAATTGTCATACAGAGAATATTTTTATATGGAAGTCGGGTACTCTGCCTGGGTTTGTGATAATTCCACTAGTATTTCTTGTGAATAATTTAGAAATAATACCTTTCCTTGGAAAAAGAAATATCAATTTTGGTCGGTTTCAGAAAATGACTTCTCAATCCAATCCATACTGTGCTCGACCGCCATGATAAACTTCTACTATGGCCTAAGTATAATCCCCAATCGCAGGCTCCAAGTACCAATGGTACACCCGAAGCATGTTTATGCTCTTCCGTGGAGTAGAAGCCCATAGTTCAATGAACTCATCCTTTTAAATCCGTGGCAACAAAAGACAGATATTCTATTCGATCACTCAATATTGTGAGATTCTTGATTTAAAATGTTTTTATAGCTGCTGGTAGATGAGTACATATCTAAGTTATTAGTGCTATAAGAGGCTTGAAGCATTTAGACTTTCTGTAAAAATTATGTCTTAACGGTTAATCGATACATCAGATAAAGGTTTATTATACGCTAAGAGTTCACAGTTGAGCTATGGGACCCTAGATCTAAGTATGTTCAAGGATGCCGAGGCCAAGAAATTCATCGTAATAGATTCTGAGATCAAAATGGTAGATTCCAAGACTCAATAAATCGCCCAAGAACTTCAAGTAATCATCCATGAAATACATGCAGAGGTATTGTACTCTCAGGAAAGCTTTCTGCACATAAAATTACATCGAGAAATCACTCTCACTGAAAGACTTCAAGAATCACCTGCCACGCTTTAAAGGAAATGATCACGGAGACCTGCTGTTAGCTCACATTGAAGAAGATAAATATAAGGTCTAATACAAAATGGGTGCACACTTCACCAGATATAACTTCAGGAACATGGTCAAAGTTCTAAGAAAAAGTTATGACAACAAAGGAAGGGCCTCCCAGCCTGGACCTAAAGGAGATCCCAAGAAGCAAAGTTCTAAGGGAAAATGCTTCAACTATGGGAAGGTCACAAGTCTTATGATCAGAAGATCGGCCAAAGAGTAAACAAACCTAACGGGGCCACGTACACGATATCACTAAAGATGTGTCTCGATATCGACTCGACATTACCCAACAAGTTATTTCATACTCTTAACACTCTGTGTTTTGAGCATTTTTTTCATAAGAATCACTTAATTAACCTACCAAGATGTTAAGTATCTTCCATCAAGGCATTAATCCATTTTCAGAGCAAGTTTTATTAATTTTCGTGATATATGTATCAAGTTTCGATTCAAATTATACAGAAGAATCCAAATTAGCTCCAAAGCTCCCAAGAGGAAGTAAGATAGTCAACAAATTTCCTCGCACTCGTAGGCTGCACTTTGCATCTTCTACGTAAATTTCCGCCAACCTTTACGAAATTTCCATGTAGTCGCAAAATTCTCGCAAGCCCCAAATACCTCATTTTTTTTTTTACTGGGTTTTTATTTCCTTTATTTTGTTTTGTTTCTTTTCTTTGTTTCTTCCCAAATCATTCATAATAGTAGTGTAATAGAAGCACTTTGTAGCTGGTAATTTGTGCTTAGGAGATGGCTCGATATGCCCCAAGACAATGACACGTTGAACATATTTCATTTTATCATATTTTGGGAAGCTCATAGCAGGCTTCCCCCGCTTTCCTCTCCCATTTTCCTCTACTTTGATTCTCTGGCCAAACAGCCTTCTGTGGATGACAACCCAGGATGGTCAAGCCAAACCCCTCTCCGGGAGGCGGCGTCGGGTAAGGGATCTCTCACAAGCAGTGGTATTCATGTTTAATACGTGTATTCACTCGCACGCTTTATCTTCAAACATTGGTTTTTATCCCTTCTACTCATCTTGAATGGCCAATACTTGATAAGCTTTACTTCTAGCTGGATGCTTAGTTGCAGATCCAAAGATGTTCGCTACATTCATGAGCCATTGGAAGCGAGTAAGTCGAGACGTTTTAACACGAACAACCAAAGAATGCATGGTACAAGTTTTAAGAAGAGTATTAAATAGTAAATTTTTTATGAAGGGCAAACTAAGATCCAGTTTGGGAAATAAATTATAGTTATCTCCCCAATGTGAGGAAAAGACCAAAAACCCCTTTGCTTGGCGAACATGTAACCAAAGAACCGAAACTTCAAGGGAACTGGTTTTTCTGTTTATTCTTCATTTATTTTAAGTTTTTAATCATCAATCACCCTTTTATCACAACCCCGATATCCAAAATGAAATCACTAGTTTAAGCCCATCACAACATATTTTACACTAAGAAAACCCAGATCTTTGTGGATCGATCCTAGAACCACTATACCTACATTAGCTTTATGGTCTTTGGTATGTGCAGTTAAATCTTGTTGATTAAAAACACCACAATAACAAATGTAGGCAATCTGCTGATGTGCCTTACCGCAAAATGAAAACCATCAAGAAGAACTTGTGCTCCTCATCACAAGTAGGGCACTTCTTTGTTATTCAAAGATTTTTACTTTTAGTTTTCTTATATATCATTTTTTCTTCCCTCTTATCTATTTTTTGCAACCTCATAATCGCTTCATAGAAATATATTTTCTTCTTTTCTGTCTTCCAGTGTTATATGTTCCTGCAGATGTAAGTTCCCAAAGGATTAGAAATTCAATAAGATTATAAAAACCCATATTCCACAAGACATCAGAATTTTATATCAACCTGAGTATCATGGAACCCGCACATGAAGAGTTGGAAGAAAGCAGATAAGACTTGTGGAGGCAGAATGCACAAAAAACCGGACCATTCACACTCGAAAATAGCAGAGTGCACCCTCCGCATAGTGCCCCATCGAGCAAAATGGTGATCAAGCCTTTACATTGTTCCACTTCTTCCAACTTCATGGAATAAATGAGAACCCTACACACACATGAAGAGTCTTTCGAGGATGTTTGCAACACATTCACAGGAGGAGAAATGGGATTTAATGAGATTGAAGCTTCTTCCTCACCCCCGGGCAGCCAAAGAAAATGTGGCTTAATTCCGTGAAAGTCCAGTGGAGTATTAGCACAGCCACAGGCTGCTGGGGCCGCTTTTTCCCACACATAATTAGCCGGGAGCTTCAAGAGTAAATTTATATTTCTCATATCCAAGGAAAATGAGAAATTTTAAGAATGTCAAAATATTTGAAGTACCGAATGCTTGTCTCACTAATACTGGAGCATGGCCTGGGCTCGCCTACTTTATAATGATATGTCTCCTCCCATGAATAAATAAGAAACTATGTGTGGAGGAGACTTGAGCAAAACAATCCAGGCAAATATGGATTTCGAATACTTAGTTAAACATCAAAGGTTTACTAAACTAAGGAAATGGACGTATCGAGGCCCGATGAGCTAAAAAGCTATATCTGAATTTTCAGCCATTTTCTCGAAATTTATGATATTAGATTGACAAGGCTAAGGTGTATAATCCAAACTGGTTTTTGCAGGTGGGACTTCAATTGAAAAAGAATAAAAGGCAAAGCAGAAGAAGGAATCAAAAGGTAATCGCTTTATCAGACGTAGGTACCTGAGATCATCATAGCCGAATCAAAGTGAAGACAACAATTTTGTATCGCAAGATGATCTCCTTATTACAAAGGTAATTACCGGCAAGAAGGAGAATTACATCGCGGAGATGCATCTTGTATCGCACAGAGCCTCCAAGAGAGTGCTGTCACGCCAGCCCAATGGTGGAGAATGTATCGTGAGATAATTTATGCACAGAGGAAGAAGAATGTGTCGCGAGACAACTGTTTGTATCGCAAGACAAGAGTGAATAGCAGAAGACAGAATATCTCGCAATACAAAGTTTTGTATCGCAAGACAGAGTAAAGAGGTGAAGGGGAATTGTGTCGTGATACAATCTCTCAGACAAGATAAACCAACATGAAATTATCTCGTTAATACAACCATTTGTATTGTAAAGATAAAACACGCATAACCAAAAGGAATCAGATTGGACAGCACATTTTGTATCGCAATACAAACAAGGCCACTTAAATTCTTTTGCAACTGAAGTCCTCCCCAGTAAATACAAACTTCGTAATAAAGATGCAACCCATCTTCAGATATAAACCCTTTATCTCGATACAAAACCTCAAGAGACGCCTAAACTTCACTGGGCCGAGGATTTCTATCAAGTAAGACAAATTGGCTGCTATAATACAAAGAAAAGACGTTATATATATCGCGAGACACACACACACGCACGGTTAAAATACCTTGGGCCTTAAATAAAACCCACCAAATGCGCCAATCCTGTGCCCAATCATTTGAGCCTATAAATACAACAATATTAGGATTTGGATACATGATTCGTACTAACTTCTCAAATTTAGCCTTGCCATTTCAAGAGTCAGACCTCAGATATTATTTTATTTTTCTTTCTAGTTCTTGATTCGTATTTCAGAGTGGATTTTAGTCTAGATTTTAGCACCAAAAATCTAATTTTGGGCGAAAGATTAAAATCACTTTGGTCAAAACCTGAAATTTTTCGTAGATTCTGATGACAAAACGGATTACTGGCTGAATCATCTCACGAAATCTAGCTAACACATCGAATTTCATCGAATTCCGAGATAGTCGGGATTTGCACGTTTTTCGAGGCACCGAGTATCGGATGTCGTAAAACGATATTTGATGTGACAAAAGTCACATATAACATGTACTCATGTGACATATGTTGCATGAGTAGAGAAAATGATAGGAACTGACTACGAGATCGTGCCACTGTCAAAAATCTAAGAAGGGATACGTTAGGGATGGAATTAATGAAGGTAAGAATTCTTAATGAATAAGACAAAATTTCAAATAGTGTCTTCTCCACACTAAAAAGAAGCCAAAACGGGAGAGAAGAGGAGATGCTGTGAGGGTTGCCGGATTTGTGTTCTATAGAGAGAGCAGAGGTAGTATATATATATATAAGATCTTCTCTAAATTTCTGCTAACTGATCGTCGAATTTCACTCCGCCAAGAAGGAGTGTCACGTAGCGAGGACTACGCGGTGTCTCCATTTTGAGGAGTTTACAAACTCCGTGAGGTGGGGTTTCATCCACTTGCTTTGCTCTATTTGGGCTTGTGATGTTTTGGCTGCCTGAGGCTTCAACGATCATTTGATCGATCCCAAAACTGGGACCGAAGTGTGAAAAATTATGAAGCTCGTTGAGTCGTCTGGTGACACCCTTACCTGACTGTGTGGGCTGCTACGAGTATAATTTAGTATGCAATAAACCGCGTTTGATGTGCGAGGCCGAATGGCATCAAATTTCTGAGTTCACAACGTGGAACCGATGTTTGGTGATCGTCGTGAACAAGAATCTTAGGGTTTCTCACTGCTCATGTGGAATAGTGTTCATGAAATATTTTGTGAAATAATACAGTCGAGCAATTCAAATTGAATTGCTCGTATTTGTTAATTAGCCTATGTGAGCTAATTCTTGGAGTAATGGAGTATGAATTTGCATAACATGTTTGTGTGGATTAATCATGTTTTATATATTAGCATGTAAGTCAGATAGAGTATTTGTGTTGAAATATATAATGTATCGTACATGCACCTGGGTAACCTAGTTAGGTGTATGACATGAAAAATTGAAAGAAAACGAAACATTTTCAAAGGAATTTCACAAATGATTTTCCTGAGAATGGTGTCGAGAGACGGTCCCACAATTATAATTTCCAGGTCAGGTACATTGTTTTGGAAGGTTCTCCAACACACTTCGCCTGAGGGTAGTCCCATATTTTTTTAAATTATGACACTCAGAGTATATTTTGAAAACAACAAGTTTTGTTTTGAAAATGGATGTTTTCCTACATACGGCAGGTTTAGGCATGAGAAAGCCTATGAGGACTCCTAGACATGGGTCAAGTTATTTGTGACATTTATTCAGATCGCACTCGCTTGAATGTGTTTATGACATCGTGAGTTATGCACTTAGGTGAGTTAATCCATTTAGTGATTCCACTATCAAGTACTTAGCCCACCTCGTCGAGGGAACATTTTTCGGTGCACAAGGAGCGCATGAGAGACTCCGCCCAATCCCAGAGGTCGATTCAGCAAAGCCCAGCCAGGGCTTTATGTTTAGCTGATACATGTATTAGAATGTTTTAAACGTTTAATATATGCTGAATAAGAGTAAACGACAACTTTAAACTACGTGATATACTGATGTATATCACTAAAGATTTATTGTACGCCTAGCTACTGCGATCATGTATATGTCTTACGATGTCATTGCTTGGGACAAGCTATGTGACTGGGCAGAGCTCTCGTACAAAGGAGACTCGCTTGATTTTCGTGAGTAGTGCTCAAGTTACCCTATTATCATCGAGTATTCCTGTAATGACTGTGAATTAATCCTTAATTTCTGTTTCACTACAAGATTAATTATCTTTTCTTTATTTTTGTTTTCCTCGGATTCGAGAGTTTAAACCTAATTGGGGAGTCGGGAGTCAGTTTACTATAATCTTTGGTATTCTAATTTCGGATTATTTTGGACTATGGAATTTCTCAATTATAATGATTTCGCCATTATCAATAAAATGTGTTGAATTTTCATCAGCTTGGGTCATCAGGTATCAGGATCCGGGCTTATGATTATCTTGAGCTCTTCTCTGGAAATGGAGTTATTGTGTTTATTATTTTTCTGCACAAATTAAGGAAATGTCATAGTTGGAGAACCTGAAGTTATTTGGTTGGTGGGTGTAATTTGTGAATTGTTCTTCATCTTAGCACCTTATACATAGAAGAAGGATTGCATCCGGGGTCTCCGATTTCAAAGATTCTGCTAGACATGAGACGAGAATCCTGAGAATCAAGAGCAATCACTTCAGTGTATGTTAGGCTAATATGAATGACCTAATGAACTTTATAAGATTGACTCATACATACTGATTAACCTATAACTGGGCTCTAATTAGAGCATGTATCAGCCACTGAAGTAAAGGTAGTTCCTTAATTTGATGTAATGATCCTAAACCTGTGTTAGCATAGATCTAATCAAGGTGAAGCGTGATCTACATCACCTTTAATGGAAGAATACAATTAACTTAATCGAAGGGATTGTGTATAATACCTGTCTATGGGCAAGAATTTTTCCACTTAAGAATCATACAGAAGGCATTGAAAAGAAAATACTATGAATCTGTAATAGGTTAAGATGATATAAGTAGCTAGTTAGACTATTATCTTGAAAAGGAAATTGTACCTTAACTAGTGAAATGCATGTTAAAATGAGAAATCCACATCGTGTTAATTTGCATCTCGGTACAAAGTTCGGGGCTTTTCCAAATATGGATGAATTGAGTATGTGACAATGATGCAGAAATTGATAATCAAACAACGTCCACTTCCAGTATACTCTATTAAGTGACAACTTAAATCCATGTTTAGTTCTATTCGCTTATCTTCATTTCACACTATTTTTAAGACAAAGAATTCTTATTTTCAACATAGTCAACATAATAATCTATCCATTCAGAGTCCAAAGAATGAGAGGATCTTGAGGACGGGTAGCTTGGATCATTAAACTCTAATCAATCTCTGGAAACGATAACTCCCACTTAATGTCCACGCCTTATAATCAGACGACTCGCACTAGCCTATCAAAAAGATCAAACACACTTTACATATTAATACCGTAAAAGGTAGTGTTAATTAAGTTTTGCATATATGCTGGTGGATTGTGTTAGCCCGCATACATGTCCTTGAATCAGGAATCGTCACACCAACCTAGACGGTCTATAAATTAATCAATAACAAATTTCCAGGCACACAAAGCTAGGGATTAGAAATAGTCATCAAAGAATGTTGTCATTAACTTATTGATCAGATAGTAAAGGTCTATGTCAAGGCCTCGTGAGCCAGCAGGGCGCAGCAATTCCCTCGCTAGAGGACACATGGACATGAAAGCCAAAATTTTAACTTTGACTAGGAGACTTGAAGATTTAGAGATGAGGAAGCTGAATGAGGTCCATGCTATGACTGAGCTCCCTATGCCAAACAATCCATGCTTAATTTTTCGGGCCCCGTGAGCATCCTGGAGAGCACCAAGTCTGCTCCAAATAGGAGTGGAATATGTTTTGAACAAGAAAATGTAGTCAAGAAGTTCGTGCCATCAACTAACTAACCATATGGCAACAACATAACCCCAATGTGAGAAATCATCCAAATTTCTCCTAGAAGCCCCAACCACCTCAAAGATGTAACCCTTCTAGCCACCTTAGTATGTCGCCTCCCGCCTCCACAACACCCTCTAATCGAACAAGCCATCCCGAACCCGAGCAAATCAGTAAGTATCTTATGGAAGATGTAAGGCAATCAAATGTGCAACTGAAGCTAGAGAATTGATAATGTGGAGAGCACCTTGAACAAGAGAATAAACAACTTGCAGAGTGAAATTACTCAGAAGATAGACAACCTACAATACTTATTTACCAAAGCCTGCCAAAGCTGGGCACAGAGCATAGATTCCTCACAAATGCAACAAAACCCTAGGGAGTTCATGAAATATCCAGCCTGTGCACTTGCCTCCCAACATGCAATGAGGTTAAAGCGCTTATCACTGAGAAGTGGTAGCAAAGTTAAGTAGCCAATGCCTAAGCCGATCAATGAGAACAAGTATAGTGTCATGAGGAGCGATATGATAGTAATCAGCACATGATGAAGGTGCGATGCCTCCACCATTTCCTCAAGCACTTAGAGGCAAGAAGAAGGTGAACAATTCGTCAGAAATTTTTTAAGTGCTGAGGCAGGTAAAAGTTAACATCCCTTTTCTTGACATGATCAAACAAGTCCCAACCTATGAAAAATTTCTTAAGGACTTGTGCACTGTTAAAAGAGGGTTAAATGTGGACAAGAAAGCCTTTCCCGACATGCCGCGCCATATTATCCATGCAAGACTCAACTCAAGTGGCAAAGATCCCCTCGGGGAACCACTATCCTCGCAAAATACACTGAAGGACTTGTGTGGAAAACACTGCCAGATCTGGGGGGGCCGTGTTAATTTATCATTCTACTCATCTACACATGTTAACCGAGATCAGAGAATTCAAGCCTACCACCATTACTCCCATCTCTCTGGGGCCAGAGCGCATTATCAAGATCCTAAAAGGCACAGTTGGAGGATGTTTTGTTCAAGTCATTAAATTCATCACCCAGATTCTCAGTTGTTCTCGGGAGCACTCAATCCAGCACATAGGGCCAATTATGCCCATCATACTCTGGAGACCATTCGCTGCCAGCCAATGCACATCAACTATTGTGAATAGATCATGTAGCTCACCTTTCAAGTAATGATTTAATTCAGGAGCTTAACATCTTTCTATCTATGGAGACATGTTCAAAACTAAAGTGGAAGAAAGCCTAGGGAAGTAAGGTTGGCCGACACACTAGTGGGGAGGAACAGGTCAAAATGCAGAGAGCTCCCAAATCTCCAAAGATTTCAAACCCTCATGTCGAGGAAGCTCGCCAGACCCACCGCAGGGACCTCCTCCTAATGCCACTACACTTCAATCCCAGTAATGGGCCTCCTGCTCCACCACTCACCAACAAATAGACCACCACCAGTCTCTCCAACAACAGCCCCTTTAATGAAATGCATCGCCTCCAATCGCTACACTTCATCCCATCCGCATCATGACTCACTCATGCAGATCCTTCATCACAAGCTGAATAGCCCACATGTTCCACCCACTACCGAGACAAGAGGAGCTCACCTTCCTCGAGCCAATCCAAGCCCCGATGTGGTCACAGAAGGACCCGCCTCCCCCCGAGATTTCGTAGTCCATGTCCATGTCTTTTTGATGGATTTTCATGTGTTTATTTTTGCAGGGTTGTGCTAATTTTCTAAAGCAAGAAAAAGCCTGAAGTGTATTCAACCCAAAGAAAATTGGCAAGGATACTGCAAAGAGGCAAAATTTTCAGTTGCAGAGCAAATTTCTCAGCATTCTTAAAAAAAAAAAAAATCTTTAGTCAAGAAAATTTCGCAACCTCATAAAGCCTCGCAAAGATTTTTGCAGAGTCAAATTTCACAAGAGATTGCAGAGTATTGAAAAAAATTGAAATATTTCGCAGTCCTGCAACAAGGTTAAGAGAACCTTTAATTTTTTTTTTATATATTTTATTTTATTTTTTTTGTAAATTCGCACCTCATAAATTCTCAGAAGGCAAATCATTACAAGGAATTTCTAATGGCAGATTATAATAATAAATAAATAAATAATATTTATTATTTATTTTTTTATTTTTAATTTTCCTCCTTGCATCTCCTCTCCCTCCATCTCCTCTCACCCTGCAAAATGTCTCTCCTCATCAAACCAAGAAGAATATTTCACCCACTTAAGAAATACTTCAACAGCCTCTTTCCCAGCCTTATCATTCTTCAAATTCATGCTTAGGCAATGTGATGAGGCCCTCTCCACCTACAGCTTTTGAGGTATCACTTCCTCCTTTAAATTTCCACTCTTGAGCCACATTGAGGACAATGCTATATTTGGTTGGGGGGAGAATTAAAGAAGGAAGTGTTGTTTATGTTTTGAGCAAGTCTGTTTTGATTAGTTGAATGACTTGCTAGTTTTTTTTTTTTTATTTTCTTTAAGAATTTAGTGCATGTTCTTAGTTTCTAGAGCATATTTTAGTTAATGTTTTCAGTTTTTCATTTTCAGAAATTTTGTTTGTAATTCTCAACCTGTTTCAGGAGAAATTGAATTGCTGCCTCAATGCTTTTGATTTTAGAGTTGTGTTATGCTTTTAAGAGTTGATAAATTATTGAAACTTCTCCTGTCTTCAACCCTACTTCTTCCGTCACTAATCCACACAACATCAGGCACATTAGGGTTTAATTATAAGATGACAACCGCTTTCTCCCTAAGCCCGACAAAACTAAATTCAGTTTCTTTAACCAATTCTAGATTGAACTTTTTAAAAACATCAATGAGTCTTTCAAAAAAGTAAAGTAATTCGCAAATTAAACCCGCTAATCATCTCGAGGAGTCTATGGTGAAAGTCTTAAAGCCTGCACCCTTAAGCCAACTCCGTCGAGTCACCGACTTTGTCGTCGTTACATGGGTAGAATAGTAAGTGTACTAAGTCAGGATGCCGAGCTCAAATTATTAAAAAGTCCCGGTGAAATCAAGAGTTAATGGTTGAAAAATCCTATGACTTGATGCCTTAAACCTTAACCTGTCAGAGTCACGACGGACCCCGCATGTGGACACCAATTCATATCTTCAAAGATTACACCTCACAACATAAAAGAATTTGTGAAATAAAAGGGTTCCCGGTCTATTGGCCGGGTCATTCATAAGTATAGAAAAGAGTTAGGCTGGGGAGAGGATAGTTTTCGACACTATTTTTGAGAAAACTAATCAAGTTAACACTTAGGTTTTTGTGGGAAGATCTCTGTCAAGCTCTTAGAGGTATCTTTTAATACTTGATTATGCATTTCACATATTCTTCTTGAGACAGTCATTGGGTAGGAATTTGATAACTCTTTATCATTGCATTATTTTTAGACTTCATTTTTTTGTGAACTCAAGTGTCACCAGTCATACTTCTTTTCAGATTGCCCATATTCTTCTTTCATCGCTAGCAGACCAGCAATGTGCCTGGGGGAGTGATTACCCAAATACATATTTCATACTTAACACTCCAAAGTTTTGAACACTTTCAGGTAGTATCTGTGGCCATGTAGGGTGCTAATCAATAATATTTATGTTCCAAATTCCTCCTTATTATCGTAGAGCAAAGCCATCAAGTAAAGATAAGGGTTTAGGGTCGTGGGTGTGGGCAATGGCAGTGTTATGGTAATAAAGTTCTTTATGGATGCTTTCGCACAATGATTTACAGCCAAGGCCAAATGGTAATTTGGTTCGATTGGGGTCAAAATAGTGGGTTGAATTGTTTGAACCGAAAATGTGTCATAAAATATGCAAGAGAACTCCTTGAAGGTGTTAGTCAATGGGTTGGATTCCTGTGGTAATTCGAGGCTCTGCAGTCCTTTCGTCGTGGGGAAGATGACCTATAGTCATTTCCCAACCGGATCTTTATTTAACTATAAAAATCGACCTCACAAATATCCTTCTTAAAAATGGCATCCGGTGGCGGCCATCGGTGCTCTCGATGCATTCACTTGCCAAATCCGCCTTGACTCATCACCCCACAATGGATCATAAATGATAACTAACAAACATCTGGATCTAACATTAAGCATCGGCTTTAGGCCCCAGATTGCAAGTAATATGCATTCAAAGGTGACTCAAAGGATGAAAACCTAGAGTTGAACGGGAGAGCGGTGGTGATGCGGTGGATACAGCGTGAAAAACATGTGGAACACCTCGGCACGCCTCGGGATCCGGCACCTAGTAGCCCTCTTCTTGAGGAAAAGAGGTTCTAGCCGCTCTGCATCCTCCAAGTTTGTCATCCTTGGAGGGTGTTTTGTAATAAGAAAGGGAGAAAATGAGAGAAAGTGGGAAGAAGAATGACGGCGGGGAAGAAACTCCCTTCAGCGTTTTAATGTGGAAGAATCCCCGCATAGTGCTTGTCTGGGGGCTTTTTATAGCCAAACCCCCCTTACCAAATTACAAAAATAACATAGCAAAATACTATTCTGATGGGAGCGAAAGGAAGAAAACCATAAGGAGTCAAAAAAAAGCAAAAGCAATGACGTAGAAAGACGGTGGCACGGAAAGCATTCACTCGATTGCTCCGCATTTTCTTCTTGCTCCTTATACCAGGATGATATGACAATAAAGTTAAACTGGGTTCTTAGTATTGTGAATTATTTCGATAATTTTTAGCAGTTATCTTGCAAAAACTATAAAATTAGACCAAATAAATCGGTAGAATAAGCGGGGACCTTAAAGTGCAAATCGGGTTAATTCTGATTAGTACACAAAAAGTGCTCAAAAACCTTCAAATAAACGGGGGTTCAAAATAGCGCTTTTTGATCACCAATCACGTAATGTCAGCCTAATTAACCCGATTGTTGCATGTTGGGACACAACGAGGATCTTGTCATTTTTTTGTGGCAGGATTTTATTAATTTTTAGGATATCTATATTTAAGTTTGGGATTCGGTCGGGCATGAAAGAATCAGTTGCCAGATCTAAGCTCAGAGGGAAGCTAATTAGAAGTTACCAGCGGCGCACCAATTTTGCAAGCCACATGTGAATGTCTCCCGCCCTTTTGTTACTTTATTTTTGATTTCATTTTTGATTTTGTTTGTTTCCTGTATTGCTTTTTTGTTTCTTTTTCTTTTTGTTCCCAAATTGTCCATGTGTAATAGTAGATATGTGATGGTTACCTTTTGGTTGGTAATTTGTATTAGGAGATGGCTTGATATGCTGACATGGCGTTTGAGCAGTTTCATTTATCGGATATTTTTGGGAGGCTTGCGACCCATAAGCTCCCAGTTTTCTCTCTCTCTTTCTGTGGTTTCTCCTGCTTTCTCTTACGCCCAAGCGGCCTCAGGGAGACAACTCGGAGGATGGTTGGCTAAATCCTTTATTGGGTAAGAATTGTTGGGTAAGGGATCCTTAGCTAAGATTGGGTATTCCATGTTTTAATACGGTATTTACCATTCTTTGCTGTTTTATTGGGGTTTTTATCCCTTCTACTCATCTTGAATGGCCAGTACTTGATAAGCTTTACTTTCTCATTGGATGCTTATTGCTAGATCCAGTGATGTTCATTTAATTATCATTTATGAGCCATTGGAAGCGGGTAAGAGAGGCGTTTTAACACTTCTTGAACGATAACGAAACTGAAATACCAGTTTTAATCTCATAGTTGATTTTATAGCAAACCAGATCAGGTTGAAACAACTATAGGTTATCCCACCCCCAACACGAGGAAAAGACGAAAAACCACTTTGCTTAGGAACTGTAACCCGGTGAGCAAAACTCAGACTTGTGCCACATTATTCTCATTTTATTTTAAGTTTAACCATCGATCACCGCCCACATCTAGCGATATCGAATGAAATCACGAGTTTAAGCCTCGACCTTCGGTCATTTTACACGAAGAAAACCCCATCTCTGTAGACGTCCTAGAACCACTATCTGCGTGGCTTTTCTTGGCATCGGTATAAGGTGTTAGGTTACAAATCTTGTTGATTGAACTTCCATGCGAATTGAAAGATCAACCTCATTAGTAATCTCTAAGGTGGGTGCTTGGCGGGGTCTAACCTTGAATGGTGGATTGACACTAGTGCTACTGCGCCATGTGTGTTTTGACCAGGTAATGTTCTCACGCTGAACCAAATGAGGTACGGAGAAAAGGTGTTCATAGGAAATCGCCGGATGATATCAAAGGCGAAAGCGAGGTGATCTTGAAGATGACTTATGAAAGAGTTGACTCGGCAGATGTCTTATATGTAGCGAAATCCGCGAGAACTTTATACGAGTTTATGACACCCCCCCGAAAACGGGGTCAGTTGTGGCTTAGATTAACTGCGGAAATACTTGTGGCCATTGAATGTCTCAACGCCACACTTTTGTATGTCCTCATTCACGAGACCCCCATCCATGAGTAGAAATGACCGATCGGGTCCATTTCATCACAGCATAAATTTAAGACTATATAACAATAGTTATTACATCGCTACATAAAAAACAATATATATTAAAACTAAGTTGTTCTAATATCTTTTACAAAGTCGATCTATTGTTGGCTTTTCTTCATAATCACGGCCTTTGAGGCGTCGATCAAACTGAGTGGCTGCCACAGTGAAATGTTTCCCAGGTGGGGAGTGACGGCCCTTGTTGGGGGTAAGAGCCTGCCAAGGAGCTTTGCTCCACCACTTTGGGTTTTGCATTTTTTGATGAGATGATTAACTACCTCGAACAAGACTATACGATCCTAGCTTGGGTTCTGTGCCATCAGATAGGTGACACTATGCCCCATGTACTGGGGCATCACGACTCCAGCCTCGGTGTGCTGATGAGTAATAACTCAGGAGTCAATCAAACTCGTCAGCTCCATGAGTGCCCGTAATGTGTAAATCCAGTCATGGATGTCTATCCATTGATCACTTTTCCAAAACAAAATCTTTTTGCTGATCAAACCCATTGGATATGGCCTCGATGAAACACTTTATTCAAAGCCGTAGCCAATGTCTTTTGTGGGTAGGCAATTTTAGGTCTCATTTGAGGCTGTTTACTAGGCGCTGTGAGCTTTCACTAAGGATCCATGCTAACCAAAACTAGCCGGGTTTTTCACACAGGGGGTGCATCACTGCTAACACTGCAGGCATAATTTATTTTTCGAAAATTTTCTATTTTAGTGTACAGTCATGTGACATCTGCGGACGTCATCCAGCGTGCAGCGCCCTTCGACACCGACACAATCTTGGTCATACCATGCCCCACACCCATGTTAATACAATGTTTAGTGCATTAATGCAATCTGAATGTGCCATTTATGTCATACCATGTGTTCCTTGAAGCACCTATCATTGTATTCAGGTATGCTGTGGACCCGATCATGTCTGTCGACGATTCACCTTGATCAATCATGTCAATATATCAAACATATATAACATACGTAACCATTACTTAGATAAGTAATGTCATACACCATTCATAATTTGGTACTGGATATCTTACCATTTGGCTTGACCACCTACGCCGTATCATAGCCGTGTCTACTATCTGAGCACATCACAAACCAAACACTATTTAAAGTGCATATTGACATCGAACATAATACACCTCTTAGCAAAGTCACCACTTAAATCAATGCTTTAAAGGCCCTTGAAGCAAGCCTCGGAAACAATCACTACTGGGCTGAGAGATGGGACCTCAAGCGATATGAGCAGGCCCAAAACCAGCGAGAGAAAAAGGATGCTGAAATTCTGCATTATCATAGGCTATGCCTAGGCGTAGCGATACGCCTAAGCGTGTGTCTCGCATGCCTAGGTGGACCAAAAGTCCCTATTTTCCACTCATCGGGCTCGCCTAGGCGTAACATTCTACGCCTTGATGTAGCCCTACGCTTAGGCGTGGCTCCTCTACGCCTAGGCGGCGTGGCTCCTCACCCCTTTGGGCGGAGCTCGTCTTCTTCTCTGGATCTTCCCCATCCTCCGCCTAGGCGTCTGATTCATGACTTATCAAAACTCCATTTGGCCAGCCCCAAGGAAATGGAAAATAAATCAGTGGAAGAATCTGCTCCCAGGTCGTGAGCACTTCACAGCATGGGTTCCCTTAACTCTCCTCTTGGATCATCGGCGAAATCCCGCGTTTGTCGTATTCACACGAAGCCCTTGTCGAGTAAATGAAACTTTTCTTTTATAAGGCGACCCCGGCAGAAACCAGGCAGGTAGATTGAAGAGAGAAGTTGGGTCTCTCTCTCTTTTCTCTCTTTCTATCTCACGCGTACACAGTTGGAAAAATGGGCTTCTTGTGCCCTAGCCTCCCCTTTGTCCAACTCACTTATGTTTAATGAGTGGCCCACGTCGCGCCATGTGTCACGGCCTCACTTAGGCCTGATCTCAGCCCGAAACCACTTATTTCTTCCCAGTCTAAGTCCATATATACTCTTAGACTTAACTTTCGGAGTCGACACCTAACTTAGAGATTCTCGTAAAATCATTCACAGTCATTTGACCTGCACCCATACGTAGAAAATCCGAATGTCTCGAAATTCGACTCAAATCGTCTAGGTAACTAGATTTTAGGAGACGAATCCAACGGTGGTGTTCGTTTCGTCATGAGATCACGAAAATTCAGTTTCAACGCACGTACTCAAATGTTTTCAATTCACCATTTTGCCATTTAGAAAAATCACATTGTTTTCCGGGTTTTACAAACTTGATTCTTTCTTTGAATAGTCCTTTGGATTTAGTGTTTGTGTAACAACCCAAAATATACCATAGCAGTTTTCTAACATGTTTAGAGTATAAAAAAAAGCTAAATTTGAATTTTTGAATACGAAAAAAACTGAAAATTAGTACAGAGTCAAGGAATTAAGCTAGTAATTCACCATTGGAATTTGAGGTCATAATTCTAGATGAATATAGGCCAAAGTAAGTATGTAATAAGATGGAATGTGAATGAAAGATAGATGAAGGGTAATAAGCAATTAAATGAAACTTAAGGAAAAATAGGTTTTGGGGCCAAACATGGCCTTAGACACATGAAAGGATAAGATCAAAAGTGGTCTTAGAAATGAGATATTTTCTCATTCCAATTGGAGGCTAGGGTTTACGTAGAGAGAGGGAGGAGAAGAAGAAGAAGAAGAAGAAGAAGAAGAAGAAGAAGAAGAAGAGAAGGCCAAGCTTGGTTCAAGTAAGGAAGAAGAAAAAAGACGAAGGCAAGGAGAAGAAATGAGTTAGGAACCTAACTCACTCTTAATTATGTTTGGGTTTAAGAAGGCTTTACTTTGCAATGTAAAAGTAATTTTTGGATGGTTTTAATTCAGATTTGAGGTTTGTTTTTAAGTGTGACTTGAAGGGTTGAATTGGTTCATTTAGGTTTATTGTATTCCCAGTGAAAACTCATATATATTTAGGTATCGAGGTTAATTAAGTGTGAGAAGTTAGTCTAGTGTTGGTGTTTCAAAAACTATTGGAGTGGACTATGTGATTAATAAGAAAAGAAAAGGGTCTGTATGGATATGTTGCCAGCGTAAAGTGTTTGACACCTCACCTCAGATGAAGCTTCGCACGCCTCGTTGATCCCATTGTCGGGGCGGACTTAGTGTCTTGCCTTATTGGTGATATATGATTAAGAATAGAAAAGATAATATGTCACGCCCCTACCCCCGCCTAGGCGAAAGGTGGGGACGTGGCCCGGGACTGGGACTCTTTACCTGCTTTTCTAACATTGGTGGGTCCATATCATATACTTTAATCAAAATAACATAAAAACTTTTACACATATACATATACAAAATAACTACCGTAGTGGTATGCATCATGTTCTATACACATATACCTGAGTCCCATTACTTGTACTTATACAATTTCACTATTACAAAACTATACATATACATGTACAAAAAAAAATCAGAGATCGCGGAAGCAGTGCGGATGAGCACCTATCTCTGAGAGGGCCTGTGATGCTGATGTGGATTGACTTGGCCTCTAGTCTCCTCTTCGGTACCTACATGGATGAAACACCCGTGCTAAGCTTATAGCTTAGTGGGAAAATAAAATCATGGACTACCACTAGCAATGATCGTCACAAGCTTTTTACATTTACCTTTCCTTATACATATACCAGAACCTATTCATACATATCATATTACACAATGCATGTCTTATTCTTTGCAGACTTCATATCATTTTCATGTGTCATGTCCTTTTCATGTTCATGTCATTTACATATTGCATTTAAAATTGCCTGTAACTGTTTCATATATTTATTCATATTTACCATTTCATATACTTTCATATCTCGTAACATTTTCTGATGCATAACATGTACATATTTGGATAATATATCGCCCACCTCATCTCTTGCATGTTTCATGTCTTTCTCATGTTTTAGGTCATGTTCATGTTAATGTCATTTACATATTTCTGTATACTTGTACCTTGTGACATTTAGCAGAATTCTCAACCTATCATTTTCATTTAACATATAGCAGATCATTTGCATCTCTTTTACATGTTTCATCATTTCCTTTCTTGTTTGCTTGTAGTAGGCTTCACGCCAGTTCTTTCATATCACATATGTACTTTTCCTATCATATACTGTTCATATCATGTGAATTTTATCACATATTTCATGTGACATGTCATTTGCATCTTTCATGTCTTTCTCTTGTGTCCTGTTTTCATGTCATATCGTTTTCTTCTCTTATACTTGTGTTCATGTTCCTATACTTTTCATGTTTCCTATCACAATAAGATATTCTATTATTTACGTGTTTCCTGTCTATCCGGTTCATATATATATATATATATATATATATTCGTATCCTTTGCAGATCATACTATTCATCTCTCTCGTAGGAGTACATATCAGACAAATCAGAACATATGGTACCCATGGGTACACAATACTGTACAGAAGTATGATGAGCATACTAGTCCTTATTCATGTACTTTTCATATAAAGTATCTATACCACAATGTAAGAATGAACATATAAGTATTTGCGCGAGGCCAGGAAACGAGAGTAAGGAGGGCCCTGTCTGATAAATACACGAAGGTGCGGTGCGATGCTGAATAGAGGCGCGTATACGCCTGTGACAAAAGTTCCTTAACCTTGGCGAAGTGCGCGAAGCGTTTGATCGAGAGGCGTCTTATACGCGTAACAAAGTGTCGTAGCACTAGCGAGTGGGTAGCGGCCCAGCGAGGAGTGCCCGGCTTAGCGATCATATGCCCGATTCTCATTCATTAGTCGGTCTTAGACAATCATACGATTATATGTATTTCGGAGATGATTACCTTATCGCAACATGTCTTCCTGTATTCGTATTGTCATATCATGTATTTAACTTTTCATATCATTCCTGTAGTTCTATCATGTATGTATCTATTCATTCATATCTTCCTATTCTTGTCATGTATGGATCTATTCATATCACTCTATCGTGTATGCATTTATTCATTCATGTATTTATATAGTCATATCATTTCTGTATATCTATTCATATCCTTCCTATATTTCTATCATGTATTCGTTACATATCATTCATGTATTCTTGTCTTCTATGACTCTTTCTATAACCACTCTATACTATCTTTTCGTACAAATAAGATAAGACACTAAGTCTGCTCGACAACAGAATCGCTGAGGCGGCATGGTATGGTATGATTTTCATGTCACTTTTAGTCTTGTACGGAACACTTGCTATAAGTAGCGGAATAACATAACAAAAACACAAATGTGCAGAACAAAAACACAAAAGTGCAGTTCTGTGAATAGTGCTACGCCTAGACGGACCCCTGAAAATCTCAGTCTCGTCTTCAGTCTGTGTTAGATGCATAATTCAAGTGAGTGACATGTGGATCGATGACAGAAACTACTTGTGGGAGAAGAAGCAGTAAGATGACGACTCTATATAATCCAAACGGGAAAACCAGATGATACTCGTTTTTCTTTATAAAATATTATGCATTTCAAAGTACTTTGTTATTTTAATTGTTACATAGAATATGCTTTTGAAACATCAAAAATTGGTTTGTGTTTTATATAAAAATGATATCTATATATATATTTAGAGTAATATTATGTGTTTTGAGGGAGGCAGCTAACTAGATAGTTATTAATTTTTTTTATAAAAAAACGTTATCAAAGTCTGGTAAGGAAGATGATAATTCAAGGCTTCCAGAAACTTGGAAAGAGAAGAGTGATGGAAAAGGGGGGCTTGAATGTTGCAGATGATGATGGCATGCAGTGCACTCCTTTGTCTTTTTTTTTTTTTTGTTGATAATGAATTTGAATTAGGATATAAATTAGAAGTAATGCATCATCATTATCATTATCATTTAGTAGGTTATAAATCAGGCAAAGGATTGCAGGTTTGTAATAGTATCCATATCCATAATCATATATATCCAAAAATTGTTTTACTTTTAAACCACCTCCTAGGTTGGGGCCCATCCACAAGATTTGGATTTAACATTCACACGGAGCTTTCAACTGCCCTACTCTGGGAGGGAGTATCTCTTAGGTTTGTCATGACGAATGGTGCTGGGCCGTTTCAGCTATTCCAGGCGATCTTTGGGCCCATGAAGCCTGGGTTTGGGCCATAAAGTCCTGAGACATTGAGGGTGCCAGGCCCAAGAATAAACCCAGAAACTAGGGTAGTCACGCTTTGAAACTCCTATAGTTTTGATATTATACAGAATTACATTCAAAATGTGTCAAAATAAGAAATTTTTATTGTGTAATAATTTATATAATACAGTTTTACTTCACTTTTAATAAAGATAATATTTTTGTATATATTTTATATACTAAATTAATTTATTTAATTTAGATAACTCAACTTACCGGTACACATGCCTTGCACATCATGTATTTTACATACTAAATTTGACTAGGGCCTAACCTCCTAGTATTTCTAAAATCCAAACCACTCTACAAATTTACACACTATTTTGTACGTTGTTTTGGTAACGTTCCGTTCCAGCTTGATAGTTCCGTTCGCCCATGGAAACGTTCCTAGTGGAGGGGGGGTAAAAGGAGAATCTTTGTTCTACATTCGTGCAGTGATAGCATTTAATACGTTATTATTAAATGAGTTATTATTTAATGCATAAATAATACACAAATATATGATATTATTGCACCGACAAACTATGATATACAAAAAATCACATCAGCTTCGGTGATAAAATATTTAATACATAAATATATATAATCATTTAATAAGTTATTATTGCTTTAAATGAGACTCCAAGAGTTATTGAATAGCTAGCTATATATGAAAATTACATTTATTTTATATTTTTTAAAAGAAATACATCCACCCCATCATGCCAAGTTCAAGTAGTTGAGCGTTAACCGGGGTACTAGATTGGATTCCCAATGGAAATAATTTATTATCTTTAATTTATTTAAAAAGAAAAAAAGGAAATGCATCCGAATAATATGATAGTATAAAAATATATTGGACTTCTTTGTATTGTTGTTGCTTTTTATGAATTATAATTATATAGGAAAATTATGTGGCATATTAACCCCAGTTAGGTTCTTGTAAAAAGATAAAATAAAATAAAAAGTTGACAAGAAGATAATATACATATCTAAAAGTAATAAATTATTTTAATGTTTTTTTTCAAACTTATTTCTTAGGATTCTAGCTTGCAAGTGTGCTTTTGCTAACTCTATTAAAAATGCATGAGTTAACTTTGCTTTGGTAAGAGTCATAGGGCTAACCCGACCATATACATAATGCTCTCAGTCAGACGATCATTGGACGTGAGGTTGAAGAACTCATGTTTAATCATGGATATTGGAAGAGTAATACCCACCTTTTAGTGTCGATCACATGGGGCATTATATATAGTTATTCGCATTATTGATTCCTATGAAATCAAAGTCCGGCTTGATATCGTTTATGTATAAGTTGATTCGAGTAATGAAATAAAATTTACATGAGCTTAAAGCTAAAAATTGGATAAAAAAAAAATCATCGAAGATCGTTGGGATAAAACCCTCAAACATACTCCTCGGTAAGTGAAGGGTGAAGGAAGACGTGTGAAGACAATAAATATATTTTCTTTTCATACTTATAGAATGACAGTTTTATCATTAAGATGATCGATTTTTTTTGGCTTCATACTTAAGAATTTTTTTAAGCACTTTGATAAGCTTTTTCATGGCTTATTGAAATATTAAGTTAAAAGGGGGCACATAAAAGAGGTTCATATGTTATTTTCATAAGCTCTTTCAAACACATATAATTTTTATCTAAAGTACTTATTTTCTCATATTTGTTTCCATATTCAAATTTTCCTATAAAATCAAATATAATTAAAATTTATCGAAAACAATAACAACTAAGATAATTCTTTAATTTTAGACTTATTATAAATTTTTTTGTTAAATAGAAAATGTCATAGCATATTTTTAAATAAAAGAACATTGTAAAAAAAGCCAACTAAATTACTTCCATTAGGAGTAATATGATCTATCAATCAACCACAAACAGAATTCAATCTGCATTAGCCAATCAAGGTTTGTAATATGGAAAAGCTCATTTAAATAATGACTATGAGCAACAATGCAATTACAAATTGACAAACTAGTTAAAGGTTTTTTTGTGTTTGATTCACAGGAAGTACTAAGGAAAGAAAAAATATAAAATAAATTATTTTCTCATATTTGTTTCCATATTTAAAATTCCCTATAAAATCAAATATAATTAAAATTTATCAAAAGATTATATTTTAAAATTAAAATAAACAAAATGAGTTTGAAATAGCAACTAAGATAATTCTTTAATTTTATCTTTATTCCTTAATTTTATTTCTTTCTATTTTATAATTTCCTTTGTATTTCTCCTCAAAACATACTCCTTAGCATATTTTTATGGAATGATAATTGGGTATTTTTCACCATGGTCATGACAATTCATTTAGCATTTCCATACATCAATCAATACTCCATGCTAAGATACTGTCACATTGGCACGAGATACAGTGAGAATATAAATCTAATTGGAAAACAACTGATAAATATAAGATCAATAGGAAACAACAAAGCAATATAATATCTAACTGAAAAAAAAACAGTTTGAAAAATATATAATATCTAATAAGGAAAAAAGTTTGAAAAATATAAGATCTAATAGGCAAATTTAATCCTCTTTGTTGATTGATTCAGGTTTTGATGATTCAAGGCCCCATTTGTCACTACCTTCTGTGAGGAGAAACTAGAGTCTCTATCACAAACTCTATTAACTCTGGGTAATGCTCTACCTGTTTGTAGTTTGTGATGTTCTTCCAAGTGTTATTTTTAGAATCACAAAGCAACAACATCCTATCTTGAGCCACCAGAAGCAGACCATTCTCCAAAGAACGCAGCACATAGGGTAAAAAACTCCCATTCAAATTAAATGGGAAAGAGGTGACCCTTTTCCATGGATTGGACCCCTTGATGCCATGTTCTTCATCACCCATCTCTTGTGACTCAATATAAACCAAATATCCTTGTTCCTCCGAGTCATCGATATCTTACCACAAGATATACAAACGTCATATATATCTTCACCATCCTCTCCCAAGAGAAGATAAACAACAACCCACATTACCAGAGCATCCTCCTGACCGTCAAATAAGAAACTGGCGGCTGTCTAGACGACTTATCAGTAATTCATCATCTAGACTTTCCTCTCTTAGAAGCTTCAAGAAAGCAATTGTTGATCTATTCTTGTGTTCACCAAAATTTATGAGGGAACTTGAAATTGCATATGCTATCATATAAAGTACCATGAATGCCCTGGCTGGGTATGACATTTATAAATAAAATAACCTACAGTCCTACTAGTGGGTTTCAGTGTGACAACTTGACAGTTGCTTATTATGACTTTAAAATCTTTTACAATTCCATATTGGGTTCAAAAACACTTACAGTGTATTACTGTTATGAACGTGAATAAATAGTTCACTCAATCGGCAGACTACACAGTCACAGCATAAGTAAATACATGATTATAAATAGTAATATAATGAGAATTATAGATCTCAATTCATTATAAAATATATAATTGGAAAATCAAATGAAAATATTTCTTTGAAATCTCTCTCTTCTCTGTCTGAAATTCTCTCTTTGCATATTATAGGCTGTGGTCTTGATAAGTTTATAACGTATTATCATTTGACTACGCTCTAGAAAAGGTAACGTTGTTTTTAATTTAGCTAAAAATTATTTTCAATTTATCATATAGAATTTACCAAAAATGTCAAAAATCTCATCTCTCAGTTTTACTGCACTTGACATTTCTGGTAAAAAATATTTATCTTGGATCCTAGATGCTGAGATAAATTTAGAGGATGGAAATCTTGGAGAAACCATTAAAAAAGGAAATCAAAGCTCCCTGTAGGACCGTGCAAAGCGGTTAATTTTTCGCCGACACCATCTATGAGGATCTTTAAAATTGGTATTTAAGCATAAAAGATCCTCTTACTTTATGTTGAATTGAAGAAGAATTTGACCGTGAAAAATTTGTGATTTTACCAAAAGCTCGCTATGACTGGATGCACCTAAGGTTACAAGACTTTAAAACAGTTAGCGAATATAACTCAACTTTATTTAAAATAAGCTCTCAATTGAAGCTTTGAGGAAACAATATCACAGAAGAAGACATGTTAGAAACGTTCTGACGTTTAGCGCCCGCCGAATGTGCTCCCTACGGCGGCAATATCGAGGCGTAGATTTATAGGAATATTACCAGTGTATAGTGTGGCCAATAACCTAGTAGCGGAACAAAATAATGAGCTCTTTGCTGAAAAACCACCAATCTCGTCCCACAGGCCAGGTTATTCCACGAAATGAATGCAATATCATCCCACCGATCATGAGGCGTGGACCGGGGCATTGGTCGTGGTCGTAGTTGAGGTGGAATTCGGAATGATATAACGATTATTGCTTATGTCGAGAAAGAAAGAAGCTCCATTTCACCACCAGAAGTGGAATAATAATGAGCTAAGACAAGAAAATGGAGAAAGTGCAAAGAAAAAACACAAGACTCCTCAAGACACTTGTTATAGTTGTGGTATGGAAGGACACTGGTCTCGTACCTGTCGTACGACTAAGCATCTAGTAGATCTATATCAAGCATCATTAAAGGAAAATGGAAAGAAAATAGAAATGAATTTTACAAACAGTATTGGAAAGGACCTATCATATTTTGATGATGATTTTCTTATGGGTCTAAGTAAATTTCAAATTTTAATAAATGATGTAAATGACAATGTTAAATAAGTATATGTATTTTATTTTGGGGTGTATCTTATTCTTTTGGTGTGTTTTAATGTAATTTTTATATTTTTGTCTTTTTCTCTAAATATAAATGTTCTTGAATTTCAGATGAATGCAAGAAGGTGATGTATGTCTTGCGATTGTGACCACACATACAATACTTGGAACAAATTTCTTCAATTTAATAACAACAAACACCGAGTGTTAGTACCATCTATGGTACATCAGAATTTAGTGGGAAATAGGAAGAGGCTCAAAACATAGTACTACAAAATGAAACCAGATTTCATATAAATGATGCATTATATTCTAGCAAATCCAGAAGAAAGTTGCTGAGTTTTAAAGATATCCGCAGAAATGGATATTATATTGAAACTATGAATGAAGGTAATAGAGAATGTTTATATATTATCTCTATAATTTATGGAAAAAAGATTGTGTGTGGAAAAGGCACAAAGGCATTACTCCACTGCAGGTTGTAAATACAATATAAAAGTCTATTGAATCATATGTTGTCGTGAACGGAAGTTGGCGACCAGATTTTAATCTTTGGCATGGCGGTTTGGTCATCCTGGATCTTCAATGATACGACGAATCGTAGAACACTCAAATGGACATCAATTAAAGAACCAGAAGATTCTTTTGCCAAATGAACTATCTTGTGAAGCTTGCTCACAAGTTAAGTTAATTGTCAAACCATCTATTAATAAAATCATGTCTGAGTCACCGGTCTTTTTAGAAAGAATACATGGGGATATATGTGGCTATTCATTCACCATGTGAACTTTTTCGTTATTTTATGGTCTTAATAGATTCCTCGACGAGATGGTCACATGTTTGTCTTCTTTCTACACAATGTTGCTTTTAAGTAGGCCTCGCAGACAAATAATTAAATTAAAGCACATTTTTCGTAATTATCCAATAAGACCATTAGACTTGATAATGTCAGCACTTTCATATCCCAAACTTTCAATAATTCTTTTATGTCAATTGGGATAAATGTTGAACATTATGTTGCTCATATTCATACCTAAATGGTTTAGCGCATCCTGATTGCCGCCTCCAATTAATAAATAGACCATTATCGATGAAAACCAAATTGGCTTCAAAGATCTACCCGGGGACATGCTATTATGCATGTTACAGTCTAATAAGAACAGACCAACATCTTACCATGAGTACTCCCCTTCACAACTTAGAGCTTGGTACACAACCAAATATTTCATTTACGAATTTTTGGTCAGGCAAAGCCTATCTACCAATTGTATTTACACAACGCACTCAAGATGGGCCCTCAACGTAAAAATTGAGATTTGCAGGTCTTCGATTCGCTCATCATAAAAATATTTGGAACCCACGACAGAGATGTTTTTAGAGCATAATTTGTCGACCGGGTCATTTAATGAAACGTTGTTCCCACCATTAGGGGAGAAAAAGTCGTATCCTAGAAGGAGACCACGGAAATCACTCGAATGCATCTACATTATCCCATTTGATCACCTGACATCTGAATGGACTGAAAGTTCAAATGATCATTCATTTGAAAAACCTTACAAATCAATTACCAACTGCATTTATTGATACAAATAAAATGACAAAGTCACATATCCCCTACGCAAATGTTCCGCGAAGATCGGGCTGATATCACTGGGGCTACGTAGCGATATGAGTCTAAACACGCTGAATGGGAGACCCATTAGGTCAAAAGACATAACTCCCAGGAAGCGGAGAACAAATGGAAAGCAAAATGACCTTGAAGAGGCAAATATTGAAAACAAGATCCCTGAAGAGATACAAAAATGAACAAATAGCCCTGTAAGAGGCATAAGCATTCGAAAATAATTTAGATCTTAATGCTATGTGCACGAGGTGAAAATGGATCGGTAAATAATTTTGATGTGAATAATATTTTTTCTTCCAAGTGGCCTTAGACATCATACAAAATGATGATGATCCAAAGCCACAAAATATGAATGAATGTAGACAAAGAAATAATTGGCCTAAATGGAAGAGGCAATGCAGGCAGAATTGCATTCATTGATAAAACGTGATGTTTTTGAACCTGTAGTTCAAACACCTGCAAGTATAAAACCTGTTGGGAACAAATGAGTATTTGTACGAAAGCACAATGAGAATAATGATATCATAAAGTATAAGACGCGATTAGTAGCACAAGGTTTCTCACAAAGACCTGACATTGACTACGAGGAAACATATTCGCTCGTTATGGACGCAATCACATTTCACTTTTTAATAAGTTTAGCAGTATCTGAAGAACTTGATATGCGTCTCATGGATGTTATCACTGCATATTTATATAGATCCATAGACAATGATATACACATGAAAATCCCTGAAGGATTTAAACTGCCTGAAGCAGTAAGTACAAAACCTCGTAGCATGTTCTCAATTAAGCTACAACGATATTTGTATGGATTAAAACAATTCAGATGCATGTGGTACAATCGCCTTAGTGAATATTTACTAAAAGAAGGGTATGTGAATAACCCTATATGTCCATGCGTTTTCATTAAGAAATCAAACCGACCGCAATTATTGTCGCTTATGTTGATGATTTAAATTTGTTAGAACTCCAAGAGCTCACAAAAAACAGCCAGAATATTTAAAGAAAGAATTTGAAATGAAAGATTCGAAAAACAAATTTTTCGTTTCACCATAGACGAAAGCATTTTCTAAATGGAGTGTTGGTTCATCAATCAACATATGTTAAAGAAAATCTTGAAGCGTTTAATATGGATAAAGCACATCCATTACTCTATGGTTTAGATCACTTGATGAAAAAAAGACTCATTTTGTCATTGCAAAGGGTGAGTAATTACTCGGGTCCTCTGGTACCATATCTAGTGCCATTGGTGCACTTATGTATCTTGCTAATTGTACACCGAACATATATTGCTTTTTCGCGACTATTAGCCGTACGCCCGCCCAACCAAGACATCGAACAAGATTCAACATATATACGCTTATCTCGCCGAACTACGATATGAGCTTTATTCTATTCAAACAGCTCAAAACAAAACTAATTTATATGCGTGCACGCAGTGATATCTTTTAGATCCGGCATAAAAGTTAGATCACAAACGGGTATGTTTTTAACTACAATGGAACCGGCTTATCTCACTGGAGATCTTTCATGCATTAATCTACTTTCGCTACATCATCAAATCATCTCGTAAATTATTACACCACTACAAGTCATGAATGCATATGACTAAGATCGATGGTTCACCATATTCAGTTAATCATGTACTTCCTCCTCTCACAAGCGATAAGCCGACAACAAGATTTGAAGACAATGTTGCATGCATTGCACAAATCAATGAGTGTTACAATCAAAGGGAGTATATAATCAACATATTTCACCAAAATTTTTCTATACACACGAGCTTCAGTAAGAATGGCAATTTGATGTCCAACAAATACGATCAAGTGATATCCGTGATCTATTCACAAAGGCATTTCATCGACTTCAACGCTCAAGAAATTAATTTACAAGGTTGAATGCTAAAAGTAAAGGATGTTGACATGAGGGGAGATGGCGTAAAATTAGTGTATTGTACTATTTTCCTTCAGCCTGTGTTTTGTCTCACCGGTTTTACTCTAAGAAGGGCTTTAATGAGGCAATCTAATATATTTTTTAATTTATAACTATCATTCAAGCTGCAGAGCGTTATGAACGTGAACAAATAGTTCACTCAAACGCGACTACACAGGCCACGATAATAACGATACTATAACAGAATCCATATCGAAGACTATATATGATCTCACCTCTTTACTGAATATATATCGGAAAATCGTAAGAAAATATATTCCTCCAGTGTCCCCTTTCTCTGCTCAAATTCTCTCTCTTTGCAATTATAGTTGTGATTATGCAATAACCTTATAACAATTACCATTTTAATATGCACTACTACCATCCTTCCATTTTAATATGCAAAATGTTCTCAAGGCATTTAATTTCACGTGGGCCACTGCATATGAACTGGCTTTTTTTTTATTGTTTTTATTAAACTTAAATAGTAAATTATCCCTATTGGATCTCGAACATGAGACTCCCCTCCTTATACCCTGTGTTTATTTGAAATAGATGAGATATACGTGTAACATTATACATCTAGTTAATCAACTATACATATAGAAAGTGGTGGGTATGGAGGTTTAGGGCATTGAATTGATTTCATCAATCCAATTATTTGTTAGATTAATTTATTAATTATGGACTAAGCATAATCATATTACAATTTTAATTATATAATTGTGCATGTTAATTATGAGTAATTTATAGTGACGATTTAATATAAACTAAATTTGCATGAACCCACGACATATCTTCCTTGATTTAATAAACCCACGGACAAAAGACAATCGTTTCTGCTTTTATATATATAAGAATGTAATCCTATAATTTTAAAAAGGCTCATAGAACACGCTTTGGTGCTTTAAAATAACCATCTTCAACACAATCTTTTTCTTTTCGATACCATCCACAGATTTGACGACAAATGACACTCAACAATTTCACTCCATACAGATGCTTAAGCATACTACGACGATGACGCCTATCAAGTTTCAATAAAGAATTATTTCTTTAATGTATTTATTAGGTCTTTGATTATTAATAAATTATTTTTGACCAATAAATACTCTTGATTTTACAAAATAATTTATTAATTAGTATCAAAGCTATTTTAATAGACATTGAAGTTGTTAAATTAGTTTTCTGTATTTATGGGTTATGTTCCGGAATAGTTCCCCAATTTACACTTCCTCACTCTTGTGTTTTATTTTTCTGTATTCATTCTCGTCTTTAACCATTTTGTGTTTTCTTTATATTAACTCTTGTTTGGTTAAAGAGAAAGTTGATGAGAGAAAACCGTGCACATTGATTCAGAAAGTTTTCTTTTATTTGGTTAACCATACCTTCACGTCACTACAACTACCAAAAGTTATTTTTTTTTTATCTTTTGTTTGGTTAATCATTCAATGAAATGTCAACCAATTAAAAAGAAATTTTTTTAATTATTTATTTGGTTGACAATCAACCCCACTTTATCACTTGTCATATCAATAATTTATTTATTATTTTTTGGATCCAAAGGAGAGGTGGAGATGACTGCTATTTATTTATTATTATTTTATTTGATTGATAATGACATCTTTTTAAGATTTTTTTATAACTTTATGATAATACTTTGTCATACCTTCAGATTTCTATAGAAATCATACTTTATGATTTAATCTTATTCAATTCACATGTATGAGAAGTTTTATGCCTGACTGGTTGTCTGAGGATGCTTAGGGACATAGGAAAACAAAAATCATTGTCCGTAACTTTTCAAGAATTGGAGAATACTCTAGTGAATATTGCTTTCTAAAAGCATCTAGAAGAATTATAAGTTTGCAATTGACTTCTAATTGAGATCGCTTACTTATTTTTATTTTTGGCTTAGAGTTTGATCGGAATCATATATCCTCTAATCAAAGGAAAAAAGGGAAAAAAAAAAGAAAAAAAATAGTATGATGGAAGTGGAAGTTGGGTCTTAGTAGTAAATATGTATTTTAATGAAAGAAATAAGGTAATAGATTGATAATACCAGATTCCCATTTTTTGGGGATCAATGGTTTTTCAATACTCTGACTTCTAATTATAGATGATTTGTTATTTTAATTATAATTCAATTTAAAAAAGACCTAATATTTATTTTTTATATTCGTAGAACTTAATCTATTAAACGATTAAACTCAGAATACCGAAATATACTATAAGAAGTGACACGCTGCATAACGCTAAATGTGAATTTTCGATAAATAAGATGTAATCTCGAAATTTAATACAAGATCAAAGGTAAAATTGTGAATTTACCACTGGTGAATCACTGGCCATTAGCGAAGATACAGATATCAAAATCAGAATAATGGCGAATGTAAATGCAAAATAGAAGAGAGAGAGTATAAAATAGGCAAATAAGAGAAGAGATAACCAAAAATGGATTATTGGTTACAAACATGGCCTTCCCATGTATGGATAAGCACCCCAATTTGGTCTCCCAAATTGACATTTCGGTCTCATTTTTGGGGCAAAAACGTAGAGAGAGAGAGAAGAGGCAGGGGGGCAATGAGAAGAAGGATGAAAAGGCATGAGAAATACTAAGCCACAGATTTAAACCTAACCCTGGGGAATCTAATTCTCTGATGGGATTTCTGAATTATAGTGAAATCATCACAAACCCCTTTTGTTTTTCTAGGGTTTGTTAAGGTGAGAAGACTCAAAGTTTCCATTACATGTGCTTTGGGCTCTATGGCTATGAAAAGTACGGATTTGTGTTCATCGGGGTTAGAGTTGAGTTGGAAACTCATCCTAATTCCATTTTGGTTGTGTTTAGGGTTTGGTAAATCCTAGGTTTGTATAGATAAGTGTTGTGAGGATGTATATAGTTCATTTACAAGAGTTATTTGGGGATTGTTTTGGTTTTGGATGTGATTTTCTGGAAAAGAAGTGGCAAAGTGCCATTTCTCGGGTAATTTGTGGTCCTACGTCGCGGCCAGAGGATCCCACGCTATCACAGAGCCCATCACAGCAGTTATAAGACGCCCACGCAAATGGCCGCCAAGAGGGAGGGCCACAGCTTCCAGTACGCCGAGGCGCAGCCATTGTCTGCCGCACCGCGAACTTTTTGCGCTTTGTTCTCGACTGGTCCGATATGTATAGTACTGTATGACCCGTACAAGCCTAGATATGACATGTAAAGTATACTGATACCAGCCGCCTTCTGGCGCTTACTTACCGACGAGTGCGCTGGTTTCAAGCGCATTTGAGCCCTCGCTCTCATGGATATAAACCAAGAGCATAAAAGAGAAAGAGTATGAAAAGACATACATGTGGGTACCATGGGCCCGCTCAGCTTCCACCGTCCAAATTTGCCGGCCCATGGCTCTCAGACCAAAGCCCAAAAGTCACTAACGATACCTCGCACCTCTCACCCGAACGCCATCACCCATGCTTCGAGCGCTCATCCCGAACGCTCTCTCATCCGGCGCCCTCGACACCAAGCCATCCGTAACGCCGCAGACACCCGGGATGATTGGCCAACTCCACCATGTTCACTAAACCATCTCTCCTAATATAAATACTTCCACGAATCCAAGATCTCCGCTCCGACGGAATATGAAGCACTTCACAAAGAAATCTATCAAAGAAAGCTACACATAAAAGAAGAATAAGTCACTCCTTTTCAAATAAGCGGCCATCTTCTCCCTACCTAGGAAGAAATCGTCTGACTCTTCTCGAAAGTTGGATCTCCTATCTCCTCCAAAGGAAACCAACCACACCAAATACAGACGCAATCTCACCGAGTGGCTATTCGATCCCCCCAAGAGCTAACTCACATTCCGAGACAAACACTAATACCACCGCCGTCTTTGTTTACTGGCGTGTTACGCCGCTTGGCGAATGCCCCACGTCCGCTGACTAAGGATTCCTGAGACTACACCGCGCCGCCCGTGGGAAACGCCGAGAGCAAGAAGTCTTAGAGGCGGCACGCTAAGAGCTCGGGCACACCCGCTCTAGGGTGACCTCCCGACCAAAGATCTCGCCATTCAAACATCCGCAAAGGCCGCCGAATTCCACCGCCACCACCAATCTAGCAAACCTAACCCCCGAAGATCGCCTCCTCAAGGCAGAGAGAGGAAGAAGACAAGAGAAGAAAGCCAGCAGACGGTCGAACCGCACGGCAGCGAACCGGGTCACGAGAGGAAAATGAGCCGCGAAACCTGGGCTTGGAGGCCGGTCGGGCCGGGGCACGCAGAACCTCACCCGCCTCCTTCCCGCCCCGGCAAAGAGGTCGCCAAGGCCGACGATGTTGATCTACCGGCGGATGATGAGCTATCCTCCGACAGTTCCCCGCTCCCGCGCCGTTCACCATCCCCGAACTCCGTAGAAGCCCACTCAAGAAAAAGGTCACCTCGCCGGTCCAGCCGGTCCATCAGTGTTGCAAGGCGTCGGGTGAGGAGAGAACCCAACAGGGACCAACGACCCCAACATCGCCACCTGATATGCGCCTCGACCAGCAGTAGGCCTCCTCACCGCTGCCATCCACGCATTCGCCTACGTAGCCCCCACATTGTAAATGATTGTTCCTCCACTGGGGACTACGTGACATGCCTACTCCCTCACAAGATATCCTCGACTACGACACCCCCCGCGGCTTTTGATACCATCTTTCGCATATGTACGACTCTGCTCATCCGAATCTGCATGATCATATGTTATTATAACCGTGCAATGATCCTCAACGCTGGAAACGACCGACCTCTAGCGTAAGGTGTTCCTGCATTGCTCTGGCGCTCCTGCTTTGGGGCTTCCAGCTTCATAAACTCCCAAGAGGATCAATAAACACATTCGGAGAACTATGGACCGCTGCTCGCCTCAATATTCAGGCTCGTCAGTAAAAGCGGAACATCGCCTCCTACCCATCCTCAAACGGATGTGACGCAGTCCATCTCGGGACTTCAATGCTGATTCGACAAGCGGGTTCAAATAGACGATGTCTACGCATGGATGCGGTATTGCAAAACCTCGTAATAGCTTTAGTCGATTACTCCATTCTTCTAGTCCTTATCCCTGGACCCGCTGGCAACTATGGAAGAATTATATCGACTGGCGGATAAATTCTCCACCCTGGAGGATAACATTCGGGCCGCCAAGAAACCACAAGTGATACCACTCTGTGAGCGGTGCCGGTGGCTAAGGGCCCATCCGAATCCGAAAGCAAGAGAAGGCCCGTGAAGTTCCGCCACCTGGCAAATTCGAGAAGAGGAAAGATCCCCCCCAGTTCACTGCCCTCAACATCGCCTACAATCGGCTCCTGCCCATCATCCGGGACCTCCCCGACTTCAAATGGCTCCCACCTATGAGGGCAGGTCCGGACCAGCGCAACAGATCCCTACGATGTGATTATCACAAGGATCATGGCCATGAGACCAACCAATGCCAGAGCCTCAAATTTATGGTAGAAAAGCTGATTCGCTTCGCACCCGCACGATACTTATGGGATCCAACACCCGAGGCTATAGCCACTCCCCCAGCTGATAGGGTTATAGCAGATATTGAACATGCTTCAGGACCTCGGCCAACCATCAATTTTATACTGGGGGGACCGGCCGATAGCCAATATCACTCAAAGAAACAACGGAGAAGAATGCTCCGCGGCCTCGCTAGGAGCTGTATCAAACCATTGCTAGCAAGGCGGATATCGCGTGCCAGCTCGCCGGCTGATCTAATCTCTATATCCTTTCCCTATCAACCCACACGCAGTCATCACACCACACTACAATGCACTTTGTGCCATCGTATGTATTAACAAAACATGTGCATGTTTTCATCGACCGGCAAAGGCGCTCGATTTGCTTCATCTTCCGTACTCTCAAGAAGATGGTGGAGTCCCGGATGGATCGCTCTCGCTCGCCGCGCGTTTTGTCGTTTCAATGGAGCCACCACACTGTCAGTTGGGGACATCACCTTTCCTGTCAAAGCCGGACTAGTAACCCAACAAGTCTTGTTCTCTGTGGTAGAAGACCTGGGGCCATACAATACTATTCGGGTCGAGCCCGGTTACGCCATGAAAGCGCCCCCGACATATCACCAAATTATCAACCACTGACCGCCGCGTGTCGACCTCCAAGGAAGTTAGCTAGCTGCACGACAAAGGCTAATACCTTTCAATAAAGGAGCGCGGAACAAGGGAGCGCTTCCTGCGGACCGCCGAGACTAACCCCTACAATAGCAATCACAGTCATCCTCCCGGCCCGCCTTGGAGGAGAGGGAACCATTGGCAGTCGACCCCTTAGAAGCCGCACCCCTTAACGGGCCGGACAAATGCATATATGTTAGCACCATCCTATCCGAGGAAGAAAAGACCCAAATATGCCAAGTGATACAGTTAAATGCCGATGTATTTGCTTGGACTCATGCAGACATGACCGGAATCAGCCCAACACACGCCTCCCACAAGCTAAACGTCACCCCTCTACCAAGTGATTGAAATCCAAAAAGTTATTTTTGAGTCCTATGTAAAATAGGTTTTGAGTGCTTTTTGCGTCCTGATCATATTAATTAAGCCGATTGTCATGTGCAGGTCCATTAGTGTTACTGATTTTGTTTCTAGGTTGTTTTTGGTAGTTTTGCAGGTTTCGTAAACCTCCATCAAGCTATCAAGCCACATCGCAATTGGCGCTGACGCATGCTGGAGTTCGTATGAATTCTCGGTGATTTCATCAAGCCTGGATGAAGATATATCAAGCTGGAAGAGGAAAAGTGCAGGCTGGAGGATGCAGGATGGCTGGGCAATTTCGCTATGGCATGTTTGGGCCACATGATAGCCAAAATTTTCGCAATCATAGCTAAATTTTTCGCAAATACAGCTTAAAATTCACATACACCTCGTTTATGATAGAGAAATTTCGCTATCATAGGCTCGATATCATAGCTTGGGACATCGTGCGGCATAATAAAATCAATTTTCGCTATGCTTGTATTTTTCGCTATGATAGCGAAATTTCGCTATCATAGAGAAATTCACTGTGCATAGCGAAAATCTTTCTCCTGTTTTTGTGATCCAAACTTAATTCGCTTTGTTTAATTCCTCTACCAATGTAAATCACATTATTTAGGCAGTTTGGCTGACATGTCGGAGCTTATATAAGCCATGTTATGAACATTCAGGAACCCAACTATTCAATTCACGCAGCCTAAGCCACTCTTTGTTCGTCCCATTTTCTTCTCTTTCTCCTCTTTCTTCTCATTTAGGCTGCCGGAACACACCCCTTCGAGGATGACAACCAAAGGACGCCGGCCAAGCCTCAAACCCAAAGAGGAAGGTCAAGCAGGGTTGGTCGAGCAAGCGGCTTGCGTGTGTTCCTCTGTTTTCATGAAGGTGCACGCGTATTTGTGTTTCAAACTTTCCAACCAGGTTTAAATGCTATTTAATGTATTTTCGTCAATACTCGCATGCTTTAGGGTTCAAAGGTATTCTTAATGGTAGATACACTCGACATCCACATGTCATTTACGAGCCAATCAAAGTAGGTTAAATGCTTTATTTTTCAACCGGCCGAATATTAAATGCTCGCAAATGCCGTGGTTCAAATAGGAATGTTATTAAGGGTCGGTTTTTAAAGTTAAACAAAGATCCCGGCTTTTGGAAATGACTATATGTCGCTGTTCCCACGCGAGGAAATAACCCGAGGACACCTCTACAACCCCATCATATCAAAACTAGTGACCCAAAACTTCAAGGTGTTTCTTTAACACATTCATTTCAACCGCTTCACTTAGCTTAGTGACGCCACCAACCAAACTTTTCAATGCAAATTCGAAAATCCAAATGAAAGCCTCACCATTTCGAATCATGATGCGAATCATTTGTAAGATTTAAAACCTATCCTCGAAGCCAATCTCGTAATCGCCATATATCGTGGCAAGCAAATTTTGACAACGGTATAAGAGGAAATTTAGGATATAAATATTGCTGATTCCCGCTGATCACCCCATCGCGGCACGAATCACCAAGCCTCGTCGTATTAAAAAGTGAGACGTTTTCACCCAGATCGCCACTTGGTCATCCAGACTGAGGTTGATAACCTTCTGCAGAATGGATTTATCAGAGCAGATACCCCGAATGGTTGGCCAATGTAGTAGTGGTTCCAAAAAAGGGAAACAAATGGAGAGTATGTGTTGATTACACCGATCTCAACGACGCCTGTCCAAAAGATAGCTTCCTCCTGCCCCGCATAGATCAGATTGTGGATGCTCTGTGGCACGGTATGCCATTCCTGGACGCCTTTCGTGATACCACTGACCTCATGCACCGGATGCGAAAACGCTCTTCATCACCCCCTCACCGACTCCATCGTTATAACAATGTGGTGCCTTTCTACTAAAGAACTAGGCAACTTATTAGAGGTTGGTGACGAAGATGTTTCAACCATTACTCGGCCGCACGATGGAGGTCTATATTGATGACATGCTAGTGAAATCCAAGCGGCGCCCGGATCACGTTAATCATCTCCAACAAACATTCAACATCCTTAGAGAATACGGTATGAAACTGAACCCCCTAAAATGTGCCTTCGGGGTCAGCGCCGGCCGATTCCTTGGCTTTATGGTAACTCAAAGGGGGATAGAGGCTAATCCTGCACAGCTTAAAGCCATCTTGAATCCCTACTCACCCAAGAGGATCCAATAATTCAACCCAGCAGTTACTTACATGCTTTTATTTCCTACCACTGGGACCGCTTGAAACCTTTCTTCACTACCCTAAGGGGAGCCAGCCGGGCCGAATGGAGCAAGGAATGTGATCTGGCGTTCATAGCAATAAAGCAATACTTGTCTGAACCCCCGATTATTGTGAGCCCCGAGGCCGGTGACACTCTCTATCTCTACCTAGTAGCCTCCGGTATAGTAGTGAGCGCCGCCCTGTTTAAAGAAGGTACAGATGCAAAGTTAAGACCTGTGTTCTTTGTCAGCAAGTCCTTGACCGACGCGGAAACCCGATACAGCCACCTCGAACGAGTTGCTTTAGCCCTCCGGACAGCCGCACAACCAGATATGTTCGGAAGGATGGCCCGTTGGGCTATGGAATTGAGCGAATATGGCATTCTATACAAGGCAAGACTTTCGGAAAAGGGGCAAGCCTTAGCAAACTTCCTCACGGAAATCCTCAGCTCGATGCCTCCCTCGAATAAACAAAGCCGCTGGGATACTCAGGTTGACGGGGCCTCTAAAGTGCATTGCGAGCCTAAGATTGGTTTGTAATTAACCCTCCCCAACTGGGAAAAAGTTGAACAAAACAAGCATTTAGGCTTCAGCCACCAATAACGAATCGGGAAAGTACGGCGAGGCCATATTAGCCGGACTCGATCTCGCGTCGCCATGGGTGCCGACACAATCTTCGATTTAGAGCCATTCGCAGCGAAGTTGTCGACGTGTTAATGCACTAATCCAAGGATCCTCGAATGACGAAGTACGTTTCTCTGGTCAAACAGAAATTGAATAACCTCTTGTTCGCTGGACCAAAAGACATATACAAAATTTATGACACCAGATACCAAAGGACTATTGTCTAATCCCCAGCAATAATGCCATGAAACTTTGTTCGCTATTTTTCTTTACAAGTATACTGATTAAAAATGGTTTCTTTAAGACTGGATAAATTTCTTCCTGGTTTTGATCCATGATTCTGCAAGTGCAATGTGCCGAACAAGTAATAAAGTGATTTTTATCCGCATATTCCATCCCACGTAGATCTCAAGAATTTTCAATCAACTACCCCGACCACTCAAGCTCTATACTATTTGACTATGATAGACACTGAATTAGTTTTGAAAGCCTTAAAATAATGAAAATAAAAGAATTGAATTAATAACAAATGAATTGAATAATCGAAATAATAAAATAATAAATTTAGATTGAAACAGCTTATCCGCAAAGAGCCTACTGGTAAATAAACTATTACAAACATCAATTCCTTCAGATTTCACTGTAATTTTGCTTCATGAACGGCAGATTGAAAAACTAGTCCAAGGAATATGAAAGTGCACCGATCTCTCAAAACTCCACATTCATTATCTAACCTCGACCGCTTTTTCAAGACAAGGCGATAACTACCTTTAATCTGGCCGCTCGTTTCCGGTATTTTTCTTTTTCAATACTTCATACCCACACTCCGGGACCGTAAACCTCGAGCTCCTAACCTTTAGTCATTGCAATGATGACACTATACCGGCTTCGCCCTCAAATTAGAACGCCTCATTCTTTCCTGATTGAATCCCCGCTAACACCCGATTGAATTCACCATTCAATCGAGGCGAACTCTTCGGCATGTTTAACGATAAATCGTTTCAACTCATTCTCTCGCCTCCAAGTGAAAAGAGGATTTATTAATTTAATCACGTGAGCAACATTAAATCACCAATAGCGTTCAAGATACCGTCCACCTAATTCGCTCATTACCTCGTGAATGCCTTCCCCGTGGTCACTCGGGAGGGCTCGAAATCGCAGCTCGAGACAACCGCTATGGGTAGGCGATAATCGATATTGGGATCACTCCACAAAATAAACAAAACCAAAGAAGTAGATTTAAAAACTCGGGGTTCATCATCGATGAATAAAATTAAGCAGAAAGATAATTTCGGCCATGTAGTCATTTTAATGGTGCCGGGGTTTAAACTACTGACACCATACATTGCTTCACGATCAAGAAACCACCGTAATGAGGAAATCGGGTAGTTCGGAACTAAAATTTGTCCGGGAATTCAACTGCATTAAAGAATTTGAAGAAATATAAATCGCATTCGGGCCTAAAACTTTAACAAATAACGTTCGCATCCAAATTTAAAACAAAATACCGAACTAATAAAAAAAAAAAAAGAAATAAAAGAAAATTAAAATACAGAGCCTTCAAAGAACCCGCATCTTCTTCGTCGCCCAGCCGCTGCTCCTTCAAGAAGGCCCAAGACATTTATGTGGTTCTCGCGTCAGTCCCACTTCGACACTTCGCTTTAGTTAACTGCCCGCCGTTGTTGATGTCGATTATCAACTCATTGTCGCTGACTCGTTGTCTCGCCTTAATGTGAGAAGCCTTTGTTTGGTCGCGACACGCTCGTGAAACTCGACGTCGCCGACGCCATTCTTGTCGCGCCTCGCTTGGTTTTGATGTCGCGA